>JBBMKA010017189.1:0-30513 GCA_037833695.1 Sechiopsis laciniata
AATTACAAATTCAAATATAACGCAAAAACGTAATGCTCAAATGAATCAATCAATTCATAAGCATCGGAAGGAATTATGAGTTTTTGGAGTAAATTTCTATAGCATTAAGACTAAACAGTAAGAAGTAAATTGTAAGAACCCGACTTCTAAAACTAACTAAGACCCAGTTCTTACTCAACATGCACGGCTCAAATACATTATAATCCATAACTTTAAAATAAAAAACTGAAATCAAGTGTCTGCTTTGTTCAAACCCAAAATAGTTCACAATTTGAATCCACATAAAGTTAAACACAGTTGAGCCTCTGGCCAGAGATTATTAAAGTAACTTAAAAACATGAAATCCAAGAGAAATAAATGCCGATCCTACATGATGAATCTAGACATCGATAACAAATATAAATGTAACAGCGGATGGCCATGATCGTTAAACTCCTCATTTAGCCATCCCGGTGCTGTCCCAAGTTACTTGGTAGAAAACTACAGAAAAGAGTGAGTACAAGGCACTCAGTAAGAATCTTCAGCCGGGGTACAGTACGTAAAAGTTACATCATCTAGCATCCTAGCATACAAGCAGTACAGTCATACAACCAATCTCAGAATGTGTTACCAGCAATATTCTCAAACCTCGAGAGTCTCTAACTCTCGGCTAATGATCATCTCACTATGCTGATCCTAGACACCTGGGAATGTACCCAGTGTCTGGCTGTAACTGAAAGGAAGGGTGCACTAACGACACTAGCCCGAGGGAGCCGTCCTCTAGGCATCTAGTGAATGTGCACGCACATTGCATGCTGCTGCAAACCGGGCATATGTAGGTCTACACAAACTACGCCAATCCAGATATGCATGCCTACCTAAACTTGAAATGGTGTCCACTGATCCGCACCCAACTGTGGCAGCTTGTTCACACCAACGCCTGAAGCTAAGGATTGTCCCAAGGTAGGCTTACACCAAGGAAAGAACCTCGCTCTAGCAGGTCACAGAATAGGCTTATACCGGGGTGGTAGCTACTCCACACTCAACTGCTGGGGGTGGGAAATCAATCCTCGCTGGTCCTGACCTATGGGGGCAACATACGTCGTGTCCGCTCTCAGCCTCTAGATGATGACAACCTGACAGATGCTAGTTAAGAGTATTGCACACTAGATCTAACAGAGTACCAATAGTCAACATATAAACATACAGTACTGTAAACATGATACTACAATTCAGGATAAAACAGTCTACATGTCAGGCCTTATCAGACAAGTCATCACAAAATAATAACCAGATAATGAGCATGTCGGAAACAATACGTGCAATAGCACAGACAGAATACCATAAGAGCCTATCCACTATCACATGCTCATAAACAGTAAAGCAGGCAGGCAAGCATACAATCAATGATAGTTATGCAGGGTCCACACAACCTACGACAAGGAGCCCTTGCCTGAAAATAGTTACAGAATAAATGCTCCTTGGGGTGTAGAATACCAACCACGTACAAAACATAACCGAAAACCTGAATGGACAGCTTAGCACCACACGGCTAGATTGTGGTAGGGACACGGATAGGCTGCATGGGCTAGTGGTTGGGCAAGGTGTGACGCAAGCGTGTGGAAGGGACAGCGAAGGCGACTGGGCAAAAACGATTGATTGCAAACATGAGCGTGCAGTGCAGATCGCCACTACGATCTACTAGTGCGTGCGTATGAGGGCTCGACGACGCGTGACGGCTATGTTGGATGGATCATCGAGACTGTGCAATCATGAGGCTATGCGATCGCAGGCAGCTGTGGGGTTCGAGCGAAGATTGATCGGCGTGGCTCGAGGCTGGTGTCCAAGACGATGGAGAAGGGAAGGAGAAGAGGAAAACGATGGAGAGGAAGAAGAAAGGATTCTGGCTTTTTCTCTGTGTATTTTGATCGATTGAATGAATGATCGATCAAAACTCTTTTTCCCTTCCTTTAAAACTCTTTTCCCAATTTAATTAAAACAAGGCTTTTCTCTCTTAGCCTCTTTTAACCTGAAATTGGAAAAATAGCTCAAGACTTAATAAAATGTAGAAACGACCCTGAAGCCCACTAAATTAGCAAATCGACCTAAGGGATAAAATTACAGAAATGCCCCTCAAGTCTAAAACTGTCATAACGGCCCAACGAAACAACTGAATTAGCTAAAAAACATACCTAGAGAACCGTGACAAAAACTCAGGCCATTACAATACTCCCTCATTTTATGACTTTCTTCCTCGAAAGTCCCTAAGACTGAAACAACTCTGGATAATGAGTCTTCATCTCATCCTCTAACTACCAAGTTTTTTCCTTAACTTTCTGGCACCTCCACTAAACTTTCACTAAGTTGATCTCTAGGTTTCTTAAGGTCTTGCGCTCTTGGGCTATAATCCGCACAAGCTTCTCCTCGAAGCTCAAGTCCTTAATCAGCTCTAACGGCTCAAAATCAACAATATGAGATGGGTCTGCCACATACTGTGTACTGCCGCAAGTCCAAAATCAGCTCTGACGTAACATCGAGACATGGAACACATTGTGTACTACTGCCAAAGATGGAGGCAATGCCAAAAGGTAAGCTACTGCCCAAACTGGCTTAAGAATCTCGAAGGGGTCCATAAACTAGGGCTCAACTTTCCTCGCTTACCAAACCCCAAAACACCAAGCATCGGTGCTACTTTCAAAAACACCTACTGGCCAACCTCAAACTCTAAATCTCTACGTCGAACATTAGCATAGATTTTCTGTCTACTCTACGCTGTGAACATACGAGACCCGATCTTCTGAACTGTGGTATTAGTCAACTGTACAAATCAGGACCCAAAACCTGTCTGTCACCGACTTCTTCCCAAAACACTAGAGATCTACTACGCTTACCATACAAAGCCTCAAATGAAGCAATCTGAATAGTCGACTGATAACTGTTATTGTAAGCAAACTCCATCAAATACAGGTACTGATCCCAACTACCCGAAAAATATAATACACAGGCTCGCAACATATCCTCTAAAATCTGGTTTATCCTCTCTGTCTGGCCATCAGTCTGAGGGTGAAATGCGGTACTAAAACTGCACTCTGTGCCCAAACCTTTCTAGAGTGCCCTTTAGAAATGAGAAGTAAAGCGAGAATCTCAGTCCGACACAATCTTTGCTGGCACGCCATGGTACCGAAAGATCTGGTCTAAGAACAACTATGCCCACTGCTCTATGGTATAGGTGATCCTACCAGGAATGAAGTGTGCACTCTTAGTCAACCGGTCTACAACAACCCAGATCTGAGTAAACCCTCTCGGTGTCTTTGACAACCCAAAAATGTAATCTTTGGAGATCTCCTTCCACTTTTACTGAGGCACACTCAGTGGCTGCAACAAACCTGCTGGTTTCTGCCTGGGAGCCTTCACTTACTGACAAGTGAGACAGCTGCTAACAAAATCTACAATCTCTCTCTTCATATTGCTCCACCAAAAGGTCTGCTTAAGATCCTGTTACATCTTGGTACCCTCTAGGTGCTAAGTAAACGGGGAGCTGTGAGCTTTGGTAAGTAACTCGGCTCACAGCCCAGCGTCAGCTGGCACATAAAGGCGTCCTTTAAATCTCAAACCACCATCTGGTGCTACCACAAAATCGAAGTCTTCGTCTTCCTGGACTCTAGCAATCAACCTACTCAACTCGGGATCACTTAGCTAGCCATCAATAATCTTCTGCCTAATCGAAGGCTACACGGTCAACTGGGCTACCCCAGTGTTAACTTCTCCTAACAAAACTGCTATACCGGCTCGCTCAAACTCTTTCCGTAATGGAAGTTGGGAACTCAAAAAAGCTGCAGAATGTGACACCTTCTTACTTAAAGCATCAGCCACAACATTGGCTTTACTCGAATGGTACAAAATCTCACCATCATAATCTTTAACCAACTCAAGCCACCTCCTTTGTCTCATATTTAACTCCTTCTAAGTGAAAAAGTACTTGAGACTTTGATGGTTGGTGAACATCTGGATCCGCTCTCCATATAGGTAATGTCTCCAAATCTTAAGTGCAAACGCCACTGCTGCCAACTCCATGTTATGAGTCAGATAGTTTTTCCCATAAGGCTTCAACTGACGGGAAGCATACGCAATCACCTTACCATGCTGCATCAAAACACAACCCAAGCCAAACTTGGAAGCATCATTGTACACCACAAAACCACCTGTTCCCTCAGGTACTGACAACACTGAAGCTGACGTCAAACTATGCTTTAACAAAGAAAAACTCTCTTCGCAACTAGCATCCCAAACAAACTCAACACCCTTCCTCGTCAATCGAGTGAGAGATGCTACTTTAGCAGAAAAGTCCTCGATGAAACGTTGATAATAGCCTACCAAACCCAGAAAGATGTGAATATCTGAGACGATAGTCAGCCTGGCCCATGAACTCACGACATCAATCTTAGCGGGGTCTACTCTAATACCCTCTCTCGAAGCTACGTGACCGAGGAAGGCCACTTGCTCCAACCAAAAGTCACACTTGGAGAATTTGGCATACAAATTATTCTCTCTCAGAGCTACTAAAAAATGTCTCAGATGCAAGGCATGATCCTCCTTGGTCTTATAATATATCAAAATATCATGTATGAACACAATGACGAAGCTGCCCAAGAATGCCTTGAACACCCTATCCATCATGTCCATAAATGCTACTGGGGCATTGGTTAGTCTGAAGGACGTGACCACGAACTCGTAATGACTATACCTTGACCTGAACGATGTCTTGGGAATGTCTACATCCCCGATCCTCAACTGGTGATATCCAGACCTCAAATCAATCTTCAAAAACACAGAAGCTCCCTGAAGGTGGTTGAACAAATCATCGATACCAAGCAATGGGTACTTATTCTTCATTGTAACCTTGTTCAACTCTCGGTAATCTATGCATAGGCGTATCAAACCATCCTTCTTCTTTACAAACAAAACTGGTGATCCCCACGGGGACACACTCAGACGGATGAATCCTTTGTCTAACATCTTCTGCAACTGTAACTTTAACTCTTTCAGTTATGCTGGCGCCATAAGGTATGGAGCCTTCGAGATAGGAAGGGTCCCTAGCTAGAGCTCGATAGTGAAGTCTACCTCTCTCTACAGAGGAAAATTGGGTAACTTCTTTGGGAAAACATCTGTAAACTCCTGAACTATCGGTACCTGATCAACGGCTAACGAAGGATGTTCCCCAGACATCTTTGCCAAATAACCCCAAGCTCCTCGAGCTAACAAACGATAGGCTTTCAATGAAAAAATCAACGGCGGGTAAACTCCGCTCTGGACAGCACAAAACTAGAAGCTCTGCTTTTTGGGCGGCCTGAACACGACTTCTTTATGGTGGCAATCGATCAACACGTGGTTCTTAGCTAACCAGTTCATCCCAAGAATAACGTCAAACCCGCTCATAGGTAGAACTATGAGGGTAGCTGCTAACAGGTCTCTGGATACCAAGATCAAGTCATCTCTAAATTTTTCCATAGCAAGCATATTGACTCTAGAAAGAGTCGCCACACACAACTTGAACCCTAAAGATTCAAATTCCAAACAAGCTTGTCTAAAAAACGATGCAGAAATAAACGGGTGGGTCAAGCCTGAATCAAACAATACAAATGCATAATGATCTAAGATAAGCAAGGTACCTGTGACAGCTGCATCAGTCTTCTCGGCCTCTTGACGAGTACTGGCAAAGATCCGGCCCTACTGCTGAGCCAGTCTGTTATCTGTTGTAATCTGTGGGCACGCTATGGGAATGTGCCTTTTCTTACCACACTTATAACATGCTCTAGGAGATTCTCCACACAAATCGTAATGAGTCTTGCCACATGTTCTACACTGGGGTGGCTACCTAACTGCACCCTACTGGGGCTCTACTGTCGTCTCTGGTCTCTGCCCTGAAACTGGCTCTGATGGCGCTGTTGCTGACCACCCGCCTAGGAAGTCCTAGAAGGCTCAACCTTTCTTTTCTCCCCTGAATTAAAGGTCATACCCTGAACTTCTACGACTGGGGCCTTCATGGTCTGATACTTCACATTATAAGTCTTGGCCAAGGCCATGACCCTAGTGTAGGTCTGTGGTGTGAGTGCTCGAACATCCTGAGCAACCTCCACCCTAAGCCATGCAACAAACTTCCTAATTTTTAGCTCCTCAGTGGCTATCATCTCTAGGGTAAAATAACTATACTTAGAAAACTTCTTTTCATACCCAGCAATGGTACTATCTCCCTGTTCTAGATTTTGCTGAGCTTCTTCACTGATGTACTAAGTCCAAAACTCGATCTTAAAGAACTCTCACGTGGCTGGTGGAGACCCTACTGGTCTAGCCCCATCAGTGGACTGCCACCACCAAATAGTTGTCTCAGTCAACACATGAGTTACACATCTAGGCCTCTAAACATCTGGGAAATCCATGATGCGAAAGATATACTACAGGTGAGCCAACCATTTCGCTGCTACAAGTGGGTTCTCAAATGCATCAAACTCTCTAGGCTTCCACTTCATGAAGTCCTTGAGCCACTTGCCACCCTCGACGACACCCTCAAGAATGTTTAGCTCAACTACGAGCTCCTGCTAAACTGGTAGAGCTGGCAGTACTCTCTACCCTACTAGGGGAGCATCGTGCCACCAAGTGGCACTATAGGAACTGCTAGTGGTGCCTGTTGGAACATTTAAGCAAACTAGGCCATCTGTGCCTGGGTCTCTGCTTGCTCTACTACCAATAGTGCCTGAGTCTCGACTCTCTACTCGAAAAACATACATGCAACCATCTCACGCATGGTTGTGGCAAACTTTGCTCTAGAAGTGGCATCCTAGGGTGGAACCATCTCCACTCTCTCTCATGGCAAGTTAACAACTGGGGCCAAAGGTGGTCTGACTGTCGGATTAGCTCTGGACGTGGTCTCCTCAACCTCTGGCTCAGTACCAACTCCTAGGTTGGCATGCCTGACGTCCCAGCTCTACTAGTGTAATCGACATCTCTTACGATCTACACCCAAACCACATCGAGTCAGTCCACGTTCGGACCAATACCATCAACAACAAATATAAAAAGGTAAGCTAGATGCATTTACTGTAACAAAACCCTTAAAACAATTAACTTTCGACATACCTGATGGCTGTTGGAGTGCTGATGATCATCGGGACAAACAACCTAACTCAGTAGGCAAGTCTACAAAATCTATGACTTTGAGCTTTGATACCAACTGTAAGAACCCGACTTCTAAAACCAACCTAGACCCAGTTATTACTCAGCATGCATAGTTCAAATACATTATAACATCCATAACTTTAAAATAGAAAAATGAAATCAAGTGTCTGCTTTGTTCAAACCCAAAATAGTTCACAATTCGAATCTACGCAAAGTTAAACATAGTTGAGCCTCTGGCCAGAAATTATTAAAGCAACTTAAAAACATGAAATCCAAGGAAAATAAATGCCTATCCTACATGCTGAATCTAGACTTCAATAACAAATATAAATGTAACAGCGGTCACCCATGATCCTTCAGCTCTTCCTCTAGTCGTCCTGTCGTTGTCCCAAGTTACCTGGTGGAAAATCACAGAAAAGGGTGAGTACAAAAGCACTCAGTAAGAATCCCCAGCCTGGGTACAGTACGTAAAAGTCACATCATCTAGCATCCTAGAATACAAGCAGTACAGTCATACAACCAATCTCAGAACGTGTTACCAGCAATATTCTCAAACCTCGAGATTCTCTAACTCTCGACTAATGGTCAGCTCGCTATGCTGATCTTGGACACCTGAAAGAGTACCCAGTGTCTGGCTCGAACTAAACGGAAGGGTGTACGATGACACTAGCCCGAGGGAGCCATCCTCTTGGTATCTAGTGTGTGTGCACGCACACTGCATGCTGTTGTAAATCGGGCATATGTAGGACTACAAAAACTACGTTGATCTAGGTACTCATGCCTAACTAGACTCGGAATGGTGTCCACTGATCCATAGTAGGTGGAAGGCCCTCGACACCTAACTGTGATAGCTTGTTCACATTAACGTCTGAAGCGAAGGATCATCCCAGGCCATAGAATAGGCTTATGCTGGGCTAGTAACTAATCCACACCCGACTGCTGGTGGCAGGAAATCAATCCTCGCTGGTCCTGACCTATGGGGACAACATACATCATGTCCACTCTCAGCCAATAGATGATGACAACTTGACAGATGCTAGCTAAGAGTATTTCACACTAGATCTAACAAAGTACCAACAGTCAACATATAAACATACAGTACTGTAAACATGACATTACAATTCAGGATACAACAGTCTACATGTCAGGCCCTATCAGACAAGTCATCACAAAATAATAACTAGATAACGAGCATGCCAGAAACAATACGTGCAACAACATAGACAGAATACCACAAGAGCCTATCCACTATCACATGCTCATAAAACAGTAAAGCAGGCCAGGAAAGCATATAATCAATGATAATTATGCAGGGTCCACACAACCCATGACAAGGAACCCTTACCTGAAAATAGTTACAGAATAAATGCTCATCGAGTTGCAAAATACCAACCACATACAAAACCCAACCTAAAATCCGAACGGACATCTCGACACCACACGACTCAGCTGCGGCATGCTGTAGGGACAGTGAAGGAGATTTGGAAAATGGCTAAGCTACGAATGAGCGTTGTAATAGGGACAACCAAGACGATCGGGCCAATGGCTGGGTAGAAGCGATCGGTTGTAAGCATGAGCATGCGGGGCAGATCGCTGTTGCAATCTACGAGGGTGTACGTGTGAGGGCTCGATGACGCAGGATGGCTGCATTTGACGGATTAGCAGGGCTATGCGATCGTGGGGCTATACGATCGCTGGTGGCCTAATTCGTGCGGCTGTGGGGGCCCAGATGAAGATCGATCAGCGGTGGCTCGAGGCTAGTGTTGGCAGCGATGGAGAAGGGAAAGAAAAGAGGAAAATGATGGAGAGGAATAAGAAGGAATTCTATCTTTTTCTCTGTGTGTTTTGATCGATCGAATGATCCATCAAAACTCTTTTTCACTTCCTTAAAAACTTTTTTCCCAATTTAATTAAAACAAGGCTTTTCTTTCATAGCCTCCCTTAACCTGAAATTGCAAAAATAGCCCAAGACTTAATAAAATGCAGAAACGACCTTGAAGGTCACTAAATTAGCAAATTAACCCAATGGATAAAATTACGGAAATGCCCCTCAAGACTAAAACTGTCATAACAGCACAACTAAACAACCGAATTAGCTAAAAAATATACCTAGAGAACCGTGACGAAAACTCGGTCCGTTACATGAATTCCTGCTTTACTTACACTCTGCCTCTCTCGAGTTATAACAATCAAATTCATACAAGTCATCTTCGAATTGCTAGCAATAATCTAGCAAACCTAATGAATTCAATTACTAGCTCTTTCTGCCACGTTCCTCTCGAAATCGAAATAAAACAAGATCGAATGGCTGATATGGTGATCAAACCTAGAATTAAAATAGCAATTAATCCTAATTCATCATCTTCCTGCTATATGCTAATGCAACCTAACTCCTACTTCCCTAACTCTTTCGATTATGAATTTAGCTACTCATGTTCATTATAAAGATATCAGCAAGGATAAAAATAGAGTAGATACTCATTCATTCGAAATTGCACTAAAAATGCTCGATCAACAAGTAATAATCCAATCAAAAACAAGTTCAACAATATAGAAGATCAAATAGTAAAGAAGAAGAAGAAGCCTGATGCGAATCGTCAAACAACGAATTGCGACAGCACTCCAAACTAGTGCTCTGCTTTTCGATTTCTGCTCCAATCAACTGTAACTCAGAAATTTTGATGATACGAACTATGACGATCTGAACTACGATCTACAACTAGCAATGAACTGAAATTACTTCTACAACAATGAATTGAAACTAAGATCTCTCTCTAATTCTAATTGCTTTTAATTGAAAAACTGGAAGAAGAATGAAAAAAAGCTACTCATCCAGAATTACGCTCCTGCTTTTATACTCCACGAACATGTGCAATATTCAAATCTTGTTGCTAAATCCATCAATGGCTGAGATTGAGTGTATTTGCATAGTAATTAACGCCTCTGCTAGATCAACGCCACGAGTCCTTTTTTAACTTATCACACACTTTGCACCTTCCTTCTTCGCGGATTTTTCACACTGCTTCAACTTTCCTCAGCATCTTCACAACTTGTCTTAACCTGTTAGCTATAGAAAATATCAATAATTAGGCCTCTCTCCTTTAGATCTCAATATTCCACGGAATCATGCTTAAATGCTACAAAAACCTCCAAAAACATATCCTATTCAGAAAACTATAGGATAATGCAAATTGCTAAATCCTGATGCTAAAACAAAGCTTTCTTATTCAATTCAGCTCAATATTCTGCATAGTTTTTCTCAAATGCTAACAATAAACTCGCAATTGCTCTCAATGCATGAGACTTATCACTGTTCGACATCTTTTATTTTCATTTATGCAAGCGAAACGAAGACTCAAAATAGTGAGTTTTTTTGTTAGACTCTTGAGCTCTACGCTGCATTCCATTAGAGTTTTGGACTAAGACTTTCGTTCTCTCTAATTTTTGACATCTTCCATTCTCTCTTAAGCTATAAAGTCTCTTGGTCATTCCGAGTTTCATTCATGGTTTTATTTTAAAGTATTTTTCTAGGTCAGACCCGCTAATTTTGTGCAAATTTATGTTGTTTTTATATTTTAAAGCTCACTAGGAAATGGACCACTTTAATTCATGCTAGGGACCAATTTAGTTCGTGCTTAAGGACCACTAGTTTATTCCATTTTAAAGATCACTAGGAAAGTTATTTTTTGTCTCACATGCATAGAAATCGTTTTGGATTTTTTGTTTGTCCAATAGGACTACTTTATTGATGCACACATTAAAGGAACCACTTCGTTCCATTTTGAACTTCACTACGAATGTTATTTTTTTTCTCACATAGAAATAGTTTTGGATTTCTTGTTTGTCCAATAGGGTCTTCATTATTCATTCACACATAAAGGGACCACTATTGTTTTTATCACACAAAGGGGCCCACTTTATTGATTAACACACTAATGTGAAATCGGCTTAGCGGTATAGTTTATTCTAATGATTAGTTATAAGTGTGTGACTAATGTCCTACGCTTTCGAGTCACATGATACACAAGTATACACAGTCAAGTATGCATCAAGTGATAAGTATTTTTAATCTAATCGTTCTCCACAGGGAATTGTGTTAATCAATAGAGTAGATCTAAGAGTCAAAGCATAAAAGAACAGATGATTGGTTTGGTTGGTGGTTTGGTTCCTAAGTCTAATGGAATGTTTTATTAAAGCTCAAGTTCAAGTTTGGAAAGCAGTTAATAATCATTTACGATAAATAATGGTAAGAAGGTTAATTCATGTGACACTTAAGTTTAAGCTTCCTTACAAAAATAAAAAAGTAACAAACCTCGATAATAGGTCAGGAATTTGAAATAAAGATAAGTGATAAGCATGCATTTAGGAAGATGGTTATTCCTAATGTTATCTCTAAATATGCGAGAGATCAAGTAAAAACCTAATAATTACGGTTGGGTTAATCCCTTATCACCCCCTCTCACGAGGAAGACAAAAAGCGAGCTACAAGTGGGTTCTCAATCGACCTTTCCTAGTTAAGACAACCGTCG
The DNA here is from genome assembly GCA_037833695.1 of Sechiopsis laciniata. Classification (NCBI taxonomy): domain Eukaryota; kingdom Viridiplantae; phylum Streptophyta; class Magnoliopsida; order Cucurbitales; family Cucurbitaceae; genus Sechiopsis; species Sechiopsis laciniata. The sequence goes on from JBBMKA010017189.1 coordinate 11,682, forward strand.
TAAATACTAACTCATCTTCCTTTATCGAACACTACTATTAATTACTACTTTTTTTTGTATTGTTGCTTAGCATGTGTCTTATTTAAGGAATTAAATATGCATGAGAATGGAAAAGAAAAATGAAAGATAAAAAAACTCCCTGTACATAAATCTAAGTGTTCGTTACAACCTACTCCTAAGAATTCGAGATATATATATATATATATATAACTGAAAGAAATAAAAATGCATAAATAAAAACAGGCTGCTGAAGAATTGATGCCACTGTCACTTGCGATCCCTGAACTTTGACAAACACCTTGTTACTAGCTTGCTCGAGTTTCACAAACAACAGACAATGTTAAGGGCTCAATCAATACTACTCGGTAACTTTGCAATCCATCATAAACGAAACCCTAAAAAACCAGCATGTTGATCAATGATCCTTCACGTATTTATAGGTGTCTGTCTTCCTTGTAGCCCAAGTATGATCTTCAGAAGATTCTCGGAGTTTGGCACTTATCTTTACAGTAAATTAAAAGATCTTCCTATATTCTTGCGATTCTTCCGTAAAGGTAGTTGTGATCTACATTTTCTCGAAGCGTTGGTCTTCGCATTGTGGCATCATGTGCAACGTGAAGCTTTCTTAATTCCTGCACATAAAACATTATATTAACGAGATTTGGGTTCTTGATGTGTTTTTGCTTAAAGCATCAAAATTTCTCATTTCCTATGCAACAAGTTATTTATTTATCCTACTTTTATTGTTGAAGCTCGTTAGACTCCTTATGCATGACTTATTCAAATTTATTTATTTCTAACAACATTTTATCTCTAGAATATATCTATTTAATGCACCGATTGTGAAAATGTATTAGAAATAAGGTTTAAATAACTCTATTATATAGAGTTATTAAACCCCCAGACTTGAACTATTGCTCGCCTCGAGCAATGCTAGACATGTAATGCAGATGAGAGATAACTTATATATATTTTAATGCATGATAAATGAAAAGACTCTAACAATGCCCTACGCCTTGTATTCATGGATTAAGAAGTTTTCGTCACAAAATAAAATACAAAACCACACTTATCGGTTTCTAGAGTCTCGAATTTGCTTGCCTACTTCTTTTATTGCCAATAACTTCTTCTTCTTTCAGCTGGAAAATTAAATACTCTTAAAATTAATGCCCATGTCTCTGAAGCAAATCATTCAACCTTTAAATCATCCTAAGTTTGCCCAAAACAATCTATCCTTAGCAAATTTATTTAGGTTCTCAAATCCCTCGAGGATTTGGCTTTTGCTTTCTCGCAATTCTACTCGAGTTGCACTCATGTGTATAATTCTCTTTTTACATAGTTCCTAGAATGGCTCACTTGAGCATAAAGCAATACTCCTAGGACAGGGGAATATTTTAAAAGCAATACTACTAGCACATTTATGCATTCTATTTTATTGAAAATGTTTTGATCTTTAATTTTTCTTAATTTTTTGAAAGCCTTTTCAGGTTCTTTTTCCCCTACTACCGAGCTTACCCTCACCCCCAAACTTAAAATCTTCATTATTCTCAATGAAGGTGAGGCTCAGTTCCCCCAAGCTTATTTTGTTTGAAGGTTTGATTTCAATGCTTTAAGCTTCAAATTTAACTCTTAGAGATACTCAATTTCTCTTCTTATCAAGGTTAAAACTATTGTCAATGTTATTTGTATTCCAAAAAATTCACTCCTCTAGTTATTTGTATTCCAAAAAATTCACTCCTCTAAAGACTTCTAAGCTAACAAAGTTTAAATTTTGTTTGGGAAATTTTTTAAAATGGGAATATAAGGTTAGGGATAAGTAGACTATTTCATTTACTATTCCAAACGTGTTTTCAAAAGGTTGGAAAACTAGGAAGAAACAAATACAAATGTGTAAGTAAAAATAGTCGGAGAAAATGAGAGATAGAAACGTCCTTTCAAGCTAGAAGAAGTGGAGCTTGGCGTGCGGGAGTCTTTGTGTGGGGGCTCTTCTTATGCCAGAGGCAGTTCCCAGTTCAAATGCACTTCAGTTGGGAAAATGGGAATTGGATTATGGGATCCCTCTCTTACATTGCTTTCTTGATCAATGCGTCTTGTCTTTAAACATAAGCCCAATAAACTTGAGCTTGATGTTGAAAATGTTGCATCTGGCTCTGATGTTCTTTCAACTGGCTCAAAATTTCTTCACATATCGTAGTTAAGCTCCAGATAGGCTAGGGCGGTTATGCTAGCGACGTTCTAAAAGGTGTTAAAAATGAAAAAAGGTGTTAGATATAAATACAGTTTTTATTATTTTCCCTTCCCCAATCCCAAGCGGCAGCTGTAAAAATTAGCCTCCCCATCCCATCATATTCTGCGTGTCACTTAGCCAAAGGAGGAGGGTTTTACGATCTCAACCGTCGATCGTGCGTTCCCATCCTAGCCGTCCCTGTTTGCCATGTGTCGGCAAGGAGTTGACTGTTCCTTCCTCACGAGAATCGCACCTGGTGCTCTGGTTCGTGACTGCCAGCGTATTTCCAGCTTCAACCACCATCTCCAGCAGCAGTGGTTCCATCTCTGATGATTGCTGCAGCGAGTTCTGGCGAGCATCGTCCCCTCCATTTGATCCCCTCTCTTGTTCCTCGTCATTTATTGAGAAGTAGCTACGCCCGTCCCCTTTCTGACGCGTGTTGTGGGAGCAAGGTTTGCTTTATTTCCACCTTATTTTCTTGGTTCTAATCTTTTGTGTAAGTCACCGTTGCTTTCATTCTTAGCCTTGCTCATTTTTCTGAGCTTAGCGCTCTGTTTCCAGCCATCAAACTCAATAGATTCCAGCAAGAAGCTTTAAGAAACCCACTTATTCTTTTGTAGTTTCGTGGCGCTAGAAAGGTTTGTTTGAAATTCCCTCACTAGATCCTTGCCTAGGCCGTCGAGACAAAGAGAAAGAGGTAAAACCCATCCCTTTCAGTGGCGGTGCACCGACCACCTCCGCTGGCACAGCCGTGTTCTAGTGACGCACCGCCGCACTCCAGTGATGAGTCCCGAGCTTAGTTTCTCGCCCCCCTTTGCATGGTGAGTTCCATTTTAGCCTGTTATGCTTCATTTGTTCGTTTCATTGACTTTTGTTCGTGATTCTATGTTTAGGCGACTCTCGGGATTCGTTGTTTGGCTCATGGTTTAGCTTGGTGGTTCGATCAAGTCATCGGGAAGGTAAGGAGCTCTATTATGAACCGAGTTTGTGGTTTGAAAAGCATGTGAATGGTTGCTCATTTGGTTTTATGGGAAATGAATGCTTTATGACTTGTTACACGATTGTTGTGTTTGAAACCCCTTGATTGAAATGTTCATACTCGTGTTAGCATGGAATCGTAGTGTAGCTCTCAAACTATTTTCCGTCTCTGATTATTGTGCTCATGTGATCAAATCGTCATTCCGAACCTTTTGCTCGTATACGTGATCAACTATTTATCTGTTTGATTTTTCGAATGACTGGATTGCCTAGGGTAATGCATGTAGTGATTGTGATAGAAATGCCCCTAATGTGTTAGGTAGCTCATGATTGGATACATGTATATTTCATTGCTGCCTGATTTGTCAATGATTGGCTAAACTCGTGATAGAATGTTTATAGGATTGGTTCCATCTATGTTTGACTGTATACGTGCCACAATGATTATATGCTCGGTTTCTCTATTTTGTCTCCTAGGGGTTTGTTCGTAGCGATCTGTTATCGTGATACCCAGTTTGGATTATTTATGTTCAGCGTTAGAAAAAGTAGGCTCGGTTATCGTGTTAACCATCTAGAGGAGCAGCTAGCTCACCTTTGTTAGGACTCTTGTTGCGTGATCAATACTATGCTATTGATGTGACTCGCTGGTGCCCCTTAGGAATCGAGCGAGGATATGGATCCTCTTTACATCTGACCAAGGGTCGGATCTCATCCACATATCAGATTGTATGCAGAACGATGAGTTCCTTAGTTGTTGAGCGCACGTTGCGGGATTCACCAACCCTTGGATTGGTTGTTGCACCTGCCTAGGCTAGGCTGGACCTCGTGTGACTCTAGTGCTAGTTGTATCTCTTTGTCTTACTCATGGAATCTCATATGCTTTGTGCATGGTTCCACCTATTTTACCATCCTAGTATGTGAGAAGAGGAGCTGGTCATGACTCGCTTGACGCCGACACCTACTGGAAGAGGCCACTGGGATAGATGATGGCACAGGGGATGCTTGTCGGTGAGCCTGCATGTATTTCGAGATATTATCTGTAGACGGGTCGGTCCCCGCATGCTAGGAGTTAACAGATGGTGCCCCTAGCCTAAGGTTTAGGGATACTGTAGCTTCCCTCACTCGTGGCTCTCCCTGACAGGATCAGGTGACTTTACTTGCATTTGAGTATGCCCTTACTGACACGACACAAGTGCCGTTGTCTTGACTCGAGTTTTAGGGATCCTATGTGGTTCCCTTACTCGTGGTCCTCCCTGACGTAGGTCAGACTACCCCGAGGCATACGTGTATGTCTCTATTGATACGTTATCGGAGTTGCGCAGTGGAAGCATGGCCGGTCCCTGACGTAGGTCAGGCTACCCCGAGACAATTGTGTATGTCTCTACAGCACCTCATGGCGGGTCCCTGACGTAGGTCAGACAACCCTGAGACATTGGTATATGTCTCAACAAACACGGTATGTGTCGTGTCTTGACCCGAGGTTTAGGGAACCTGTGTGTCTCCCTCACTAGTGGTCCTCCCCTGACAGTGGTCAGATGATTTCTCGGCATTCAATTATATCTTTGCTCATGGACTGCACACTGTCGTTTGACATTGTTTGCTCGTGACCGGCATGTGGGCCGGGCACGCATGTGCGAGCCACTAGCTTCAGTTTTCGTATCTTCTAACTTGTTTCTGTTTGCATGCTTAACTCCATGGTGGGGCTCCTTATTGGTTATATTTCGATATACTCACCCCTTACATTTTCAGGTACTGATCCATTTCGAGGTGGCTAGGTTGGGAGCTGCATCAATCATGTACACAGTGTCGATATTTCCCTTTCTGCACTATTTTTATCTTATGTCAAACTTTATGTTTAAAACTATGCTAAACTATCTTTGTTTTCAACTATGGGGATCCCGAACTATGCTTTGTATGTTTTTTAACTATCAGTTGTATTTCCTGATTTTACGAGGTTTCGCTGAAAATTACATGTCATTATTAAATCGATTTTGTGGATTTTAAAATTCATACGCCCGTAACACCCCATTAGAATATTTTAGAAAGTCAGTTATTACATTGTCGATGGGTCTATAAAATATATTTATAAATTCTAATCTAAAGTAAGTTTTAGTATTTAACATGAGATTGAGTCGACTCACATGGAAATGATTAATACAATTTCTATCTTTTTTAGTTTTTTATTTGACACAAATTTATGAGGAGATTTGGATGTAATAGCAGCAGTTATTTCATATATTTGGATAGTGATGATAGATTAAAACAATAAAAATAAAGGATATAGATTAAATATTCGACACCAAATCGAGATAACATTAAGTAACAATGATATTTTTTAATATAGACGTCCTAATGGAATTATTTATCCAATAATTTTTGTTTAATATACCTTATCAAAATTTCTCAACAAGACCATTGGGGTGTTATCATCCATGCATTAAATACTGAACTTTGAAATAATTTTAAAAGGCACATTTTTTTAAAAGAAAACACAAATTTTTATGAATAAAAAAATAATTTAAACATAAATAGTTGTTCGGGGACACCATTTAAAGCAAAATATTGTTAAAGTATTTAAAATACCCTAACACATAATCTACGAGCCCATAATATTAAATGCGGGAAAGAAATAAAAAAATTTCGTGACCATGATCAATCCAACCTCGTCAGCCACCCACCTTAAAACACACCATTACCTAGGGAAAATGTAAGGGAATATGGTAAGTATAAAATTCTTAGTAAAGATCCCCTCTACATGCAAGTATACATATATAAATTAAATCATAAAGGAAAATGCCCAAGGGACAATTTTAAGGTTTGCACCCGTTGACCTTAAGGTAAATAGAGATATTAATTACTTATAGATGACCATCTATTAATAAGAAGGCAACAGTTTAATAACATAACTCAAACTCTTGAACACTCAGCTTGTAGTAAAACATAGTCAATAGATGACACTCAATCCACATAATCATAATCTAGTACAGAACACTTAATCCATACTATTATCATTAATAATAGTACACTACATCAATTATAGTATCATAAATAAGGGAACACTTAGTTCAATAATATAAATACAATAAAGTGGACACATAGTCCATAATAATAACATAGTAAAAACAACACAGTCCACAATATCAATACACATTAACACTCATAAAGGTGTACTCCAATATGAGTTCAATACAGTCAACATGCTTCTCATGTAAGTTCATCAAATCAGGTCACAAAGATCATACAACATGCTCTCCCTAATGGCTACGACAATAAAACACATGCTCATTCTTATTGTCAATAATCCATTTAGGGATACATAACATTTTCATACTTTAATCAAACTCATCAACATGCTAGCCCTAATGACTACAATAGCATGCAACCACATACTTGATCTACTATATATGATTAATTCAAGGAAATCAAGAATAAATTCACTCAATCCATCAAGTATATCAATTAGTATACATTTTGTGTCATCTAGTCATTCATCCCTTTAAACAAGCTTGACCACAACCACATTAGAGAAAACCATTTCCTTGACCGAAGTCTTGGCCGAAAATACAAAAAAATCCAACCACGACCTAACTCAAGCAACAACAACCTATTTTAACAACACTAAGTTAATAACTATTAAATTAACCATACCTTAACCGACAGGTTTAAGAGATTACCCAAAAAAACGTGAGTTACGGGAACAAACGCACGACTACGCGTGAACGACTGAAGGACGATGCGTGAAGACTCACAACGACTAGTGGAAGCTATATGCAACATATGGGTCTCTAGAGAATGATGAACAATGCTGGTGTTAGAACCGTTGCGTTTAAGTCCTTGTGTCAGTGAACAGAGCCAACAGAAGGTGTTCGGCTCAATGGGGACGTGTGTTCGTGTAACGCCCCATGTTTTGGTTTACTCTTTCTGGTATTATTATATTATTATGTTCTATTTAACTTAAATTTCTTGAATTCAATTTTTGGAAACTTATGTGATAATTAGGTACTAGAAATTCTCTAATTAACTAACTCTAAACAAATGACACTTGCAAAAATAATGTCTCACGAATTTGAAGTCATATTAGGCAAGTATACGCAGTCAATATGCATTCAAGTGATAAGTATTTTTATATCGATGTCCACAGGAACTGGACTTTTGATCAAATAGTATATTTATATTCCTTTAAATTCATGATCTAGGTTTTGAGGTTGAGCTAATTATCTAAGACCAAAGTGTTATGGACTGTTCTAAAGTTGCATAAAGGACTAAGTCCCTAGTGATGGGTTTTTGATGTGATTAGGATCTGAGCTCCCTGATTGATGAACTATGATATTGACTTTGATGTTGATAATGTTTCTAGTAAACTGTTAGGTATCGTATCTTTAGCTGCTCATTTTAGTCTGAGTAATATATGTATGTTATACTCCTATGGGAGAGTCCTTACGGAGTATTCTCAAATATTCACTGGTGCGCAATTATTTGGTGCAGTATAAATAAACTAATGATAAACTCTAAATATAAGACTTTATTGCTAAAGCCTCATGCTTGGAGTTGCATTCTACGCAAGTATACTCAGTCGAATATGCAGCAAGTGATAAGTATTTATATTTATCATTCTCCATAGGGATTGAGGTTAGAACTAGTGCTTCTATCTTCAGAGTTATGCAATTAAAGTAAAGAATTGATTTGAAGTTGGTTTTATGGTTGATGCTAACAGTAAGTAAATATGAATGCTAATGCAAACTAGAATTAAACGTGAATGCAATGAGTAGTGTTGAGAAAACAGTTGCAAAAGATGCTAACAATGCGGAAATAGTTATCAAGCTTCTTCTTTCCCTAATCTAAAAAGTAACTTCCGCACTTAATGATTTAGATCTAGCTTCCACTGCAATCTCCATACTAACTTAGGGCAATGCAAGCGTTAGTAAGGTTATCCCTAATACTTTGAATGGTGAAAAGCTTTTCACCCAATCCTAACGTAGCATACTGGATCATCCTGCGGTTCCTTCTTTCGAACTTGCCGCAGGTTACATATGTGGGTAGCTAATCGACGTATGTATATTACTTAAAAATGCAGTAGTGTAAAACATGATAACCTATACTCCTAACATGCTTCTACAAATAAATCCTCATTAATAACACTTATAACATAGCATAACAATAAACACAAGTAGAAGGTTCAAATCAGCTAATTTTATTCCTGCTATTAAATGTTCATAGCTATAGACTACTCTTATGAAAAATAATAAAAAGTTGAAATTGGTGCGGTTGTGAAGTGTGCAGTCCCCTTGTCATTGGCTTCCATGAACACCACCGGCTGCTTCTCATTAAGATCGGCTTTTGGCCAACCGACTAGCTCACCGAACTTTGGCTTCCCTCTTGCTGTTTATAGAGATGAATTACTTGGTCAGTAAGCTTAGGTGAGCTGTAAAATCTTCATTAATGCAAGATCTCTTGATTTCTGTCGGGATTTATTTTATTGACGTCAACTTAATTGCTTGATCGATTATTTATTTGTTTCTTTGTTGGCCTGACCATTCAAACGTGTTTGCATTATGGTTTAGCTTTTTCTTGCACTGCTTGTCACCGTTTGTGCTGATTTATCTTTCCCGCGCTTAAGCTTCTTATTGCCTGCATTGCGCATTAAATTAGCACAGTTTATACAATATTTATGCTAAAACTGCGAAACTGTACTTCTGATGCTAATTCATGAATGCATGCGACTTCTAGTAGTTTTTACTCGTAATTTACATATAATAGCCCAATTATTCCTCTTGAACCTTAGATTACTGTAGAATAGAATAGCCTAAAATGTGCTCTATTTGAGAGTTATCACACCCCCAAACTTAAATCATTGTTTGTCCCAAGTAATTCATAGACTATATATTAGTTATCCCTGTTCGGCTAAATCGGCATTTTCCTCTCGAGCTTAACTCTAGCAAGTCCTATCACAGCTCATAAACTTATCATCAAATATTTTTCTCTTTTCAGTTTTCAAACCTTTCTAAAGAGTCAGGTTTTGCCTTAAAGTTACCTTTACCATGACTGACAGATCACTTCTACAACTAAGTTTGCCCAAAACATTCTATCAAGGCTGCTAATTAGGTTCTGTGATCCTTCGAGGCTTATGCTTGTTGCATTCCTATCAGGTTATACTCATGTATGCAATTCGTAGTTCTTAAAATGTTCAGTTTGAGTATAAGACGTCCCATTTAAGCAATGAAAAGTTTTAACTTGTGCTAATAGTGGACAATGGAGTAATGAAAATCCTATGGCTTATTCGCAATTAATGCATTAATCTTTTGCCCATAATATTTTGATCTTTATTTTTCTCACTCAAAATATTTATTATTATTATTATTTTTTTTAAATCAGCAAAACACTCTTCGGTCATCCCTCGCCCCCAAACTTAAAGTCTTCATTGTTCTCAATGAAGGTGGGGCTTAGTTTCACCAAACTTAGCTATTTCTGTGATTGCGATACTCTATCTCAAGCTCTAAGACGACTTGTGAATTTTGGTTCTTTTTGTCATTCATGATAGGGATTATTCTAATACTAGGTTTAAATCTAGGGGAATTTAAGAATTCTTCTAATCGAAAGAATTTTTTTTTTTTAATACTAATCTTTAGATTTGCGATAATAATGCTAGAGCTAATTTCTCAAAGAAAATGCGGATTCTATAATTCGTAAAGGAAAATAGAACAAGTTGCATCCTAAGAATTGAAATGCATGTCCCTAAGAATTAAACTGCGACTACGAATGATATTGATGTGTGCGATTCCGGGGCTAATATAATGTATAGTAATTAATTCAAAGTCAACTTATGCTAAGTGTAACTCGGAATCACTTAAGCGCAAGCATATGCGGTCGAGAATTGTAGCAAGTAATAAGTATATAAATTTATCGATCCCACAGGGATTGATGACTAGAGCTAACACTATTAAGACAGAGTTATGCAGAAAAGTAAAGCATATGTGTATGAGTTGTTGTGGTTTGGTTGAAATTGAACATGTAAATAAATATGATGCTGAAAATAAATATGATGCAATGAGTAATACTCACTAAAAATCCTAGAATATTCTAAGTGTGCAGATTAGCCAAAGAGAGTCTTATTTCCCTAACAAATAAGTACTGTCACACTTAATTATCTATGGCAGGGCCAGCTTCCGCTGCGAACTCCATACTTAGCAACAGGGTAACACAAGCATTTAGTAAGGTTATTCCTAACACTTTAAGCGGTGAACAGATTTTCACACAACCTAATGTAGCATACTGGGTCAATATGTGGTTCCTTCTTCCGAACTCACCACAAAGTACATGCGTGGGTAGTTAATCGACGCATATATATAAAAAATAACATGCAGTAGTGTAAAACTCAATGACCTACGCTCTTAGAATATTTCTATTTATGAATGGTAAACATAAACTCCTACAGCTCAACCATAGAGATAAACATCAAACAGAAGTTAAACCAGATGATTTTATTACAACTATGAAATGTTCAAAACTACAAGCTACTCCTAATAAAACAGTAAAATGGAATTGGCACGGTTGAAGATGTGCAGTCTTCTTGTCATCGGCTCCTACGACACCACCATTTGCTTCTCTCTCTGATAGGCTTCATGGCTAACCGTCCAGCTCACCTTTCTCGGCTCCCTACCTTGGTATTTATAGAGTTTATTTACTTAGCCGACAAGTTGAGGTGAGCTATAGAATCTTCTTTAATGCAGGATCCCTTGATTTTCACTGGAATTTATTTGATTGATGCTGCCTTGATTACTGATTGACTCTCGATTATTTCCTTGTTCGTGCCTTTTGTGCTGCTGGTCATCGTTCTCACTGATTGTCCTTTCTGCGATGTAGCTTAATATGTCCTGTCATTAGCATTGATTAGGCACCGTTTACTCAAGATTTATGCTAAAAACACGAACTTGTGCTTCCGATGCTACTTTATGAATGCATGTAGATTTTTTAAGTTCTTTCATCCTAATTCTTCTGTTAGTGGTTGCTTTTCCCCTTTAATTCTAAAATAGTGCAAACTAAGACAGCCTAAAATATGCTCTATTTGAGAGCTATCAATGTGTTATAACACGTTACCCCGGGGATGCTGATGACTCTAAAATAGAGTCAAATTTTAGCCTGACTTTGGATCATTGTTCGCGCTTATTAATTAAAATTTATTGCAAGTAAGGCGAAATTAGGAATAAAAAGGTGTAATTCGCTAATGCTTACGCATTGGGGGAGTAAAATGAAAAATATCGATTATTAGGCTAAAAAAAAACCAAAGTAGCACGTTTAGCATGGATTTTGCAAAGCTTATGTTAATTTCTGTTTACGCAGGGTTAGCGCTAGCGGGGTAATGCTATGCGGAGAATCAAGCGCGCTAGTGTGAGCAATAAAGCTCAGAAGATCAAGGCCAAAAGCACTTCAAGCACATTAGGAAGGAATTATCTGCCAGCGAGAAGTTGACTAACAAGACAATTAAGAAACAAATTGCTAAAATCACGGGACTCCTACCTTAGACAAATCAAACACATTTGGCAAAGAAATTAAAAGAGAAATCATTGCAGAAATTGATTCTTACCATTCTGGAGTATTCGGAGACTCGATGACCTAGTTCTATAAGTAGGGTGTTTTTGTAATAGGAAATGAGGCTTGGTCTGTCCCTGTTCTTTCTTCTCGGAAAAATTCAGAGTCTCGATCAAGACGACAATTCACTGTTTTTATTTTCTTTTTGCTATTAGACTCATTTACTTCAGTAATACAATTCTAATATGTTTTTGATATCGTGTATTGTGTTATCTGTTTGTATTATGAACTTAGTTCATTCGGGAAAAATTAGGAGAAAGTGAATCTTAGTAGCATGTCTTAGAAAGAAACTGGAAGGGTTCCTCTAGAGCATGTAGATTAGGTACTTCAATATAACAGTAAGTGTTGACCAGCCATCCACACAAACTAGTAGGTTATAAATCAAAAAAGGAAATAACCTAATTCTACTTTGCATGTTTGATAGGTAGTGTTACATCTGTGATACTTTAAGTCAGAGTTAGGAATAAACGCATAACTATTACGTACTTAGCGCCAGTTGTAATTACATTTAGCCGCGACAGAAGTCGGACTCGATGCTAAAAGGAAATGGAAGCGGAAGTTTGTAGGCGTATTACGATAGAGTCCCTTACCTCATGTTTCTTGGTTACTTCATTGCTCTTGAATTTCATGAGTATCTTAGTCTAGCCTTATTTTATCAATATTACTTTACTCCGTTATTTGTTTACTTTTCTGTTTCAACCTCAACCCAACTCAAATCATCTTTGTGCAATTTCCATTCAATTCTAAACATCACCTTGGTTAGTTTCCAGTCCCTATGGAGATCGATAATTTACTTATTACTTGCTTCAGATCGCGTAGACTTGCACGAAGTGAGATCTATTCACACTTTAAGCATTTGGCTATTCGCTATCGTAAATCCACACATCAAGTTTTTGGCGCCGTTGCCAGAGACTATGTGAATTTATCTTTGCAACTATAAATATCTACTTAAAAAGCTGATGCAAAGCCTAGATTGATACAATGGGTGTTGTTACTTCAAGAGTTTGACATAGAGATTTTGGATAAGAAAGGGAGCAAAAATGTAATAGCAGATCATTTATCACGGATAGATAATGATGGAGCACAATTTCAGCAAACAGAAATCAAGGAATCTTTCCCTGACGAGCAACTGTTTGTGCTTCAGCAATGTTGACAAGAACCATGGTTTGCCGATATAGAAAATTTCAAGGCGAGCGGATTAATGCATATGGAGTAGAATTATCAGAAAATGAAAAGATTTTCATATGATGCGAAAGCATATTATTGGGATGTACCATATCTTTATAGGGAATGTGCTGATAATGTCATCGGCAGATGTGTAGATGAAAAAGAGGCCTAGGAGATTCTGATAGAATGCCATGCTGCAGCCTATGGCGGACACTTTGGAGGTGCAAAAACAGTAGCAAAAGTACTTCAAGCAGGTTATTTTTGGCCAACTCTTTTTAAAGATGCATATCAATTTGTGAAACATGTGAAAATTATCAAAGGTTAGGTAATATTGGGAGACGTGATGAGATGCCCCTCAAATATATTCTAGAGATAGAGCTATTCGACGTATGAGTGATAGATTTTATGGGACCATTTCCCAAGTCTAATGGGAATGAGTAAATCTTGGTGGCAGTAGACTATGTATCCAAATGGATAGATGCATTGGCTTGTGCCAAGAATGATGCAGCAGTAGTTATAAAATTTTTGTATAAACAAATTTTTACACGATTTGGGACACCACGAGCGCTCATAAGCGATGAGGGTACGCATTTCGTGAATTGAGCATTATCAGCTGTGTAGCCAAAATAGAATACCAAACATAAAGTTGCTACTACATACCACTTATAAACTAATGGTCTAGAACATAAGTGGTATGTAGTAGCAACTTTAGGTATGCCTCCATTCTGTCTTGTGTAGGAAAAAGCCTATCATTTACCCTTAGATCTAGAACAGAAGGCATATTGGGCTACCGAGGAGTTGAATTAGAATTCACAGAATATTGGTCCTGTACGAAAGCTACAGCTTTTAGAGCTGGAAGAGTTAAGACAATTTTCCTATGAGAATGCCAAAATTTATAAAGAGAAAACCAAGAAGTGGCATGACGAAAGAATCAAACCAAAATAATTGTAACGGGCCAGGTTTTCATCCCAGTTCCCCAAGTATATTTCTTTGTTGTTTCAGTTGTTCTGTTGGGCCATTAGGATAGTTCTAGCCTTTAGGGGCATTTTGGTCATTTTACCCTTAGGGCTAGTTTGGCAAGTTATGGAGCTTCAGGGTCGTTTCTACAGTTGTCACTCAGTTGGGCCATTTTTGTGATTTGCAAGGATTCGGGGTTAGTTTTGCATGGTGGAGGAAAAAGGGCTTGTTTTGAAAAAAAATAGGGTTTTTAGGTTTTTAAAAAAAAAAAAGATTTTAGAACTTGATCGATCAAAAGACCAGATTCCCAAATCCCTTCCTCTCAATTGCACAATCCCTTTTCCTTTCCTCTCCATCGAATTCTTCTTCTCCTCCTTCTCCTTGTCACCGTTGACCACCCCGAGCAACTAAGCCCATCGCCGATTACCCTCTATCGATCACAGCCTCACTCGCCCAGCCCCAGCCTGCAGCAGCCGCACACGCATAGCCCACAGCGCAACCACGCTGCAGCCCCATCTCCACGCGCAGACACGCCTCGACTGCTCGCGATCCCGCACGCCTTCGCCCTCACCCTCACCTTTGTGATCGCAAGCCTTGCTTCGCCCTCGCTGCTGCTCCGTGTCCCAGTTGCTAGCCTTGTTCGCTGCCCTGCCATCATTGTCCAACGCACAACCGATCGCAGCCTGATCTTCGTGCCGCATGCATCGCCTCGCCTAATCGCCTAGCTGTTTTTTCGTGCAGCTTCGCTCTTGTGCAGACACCAGTCGCATTGTCGCTTGCTCTCGTGCATGCCCTATCGAGCCTCGCTAGACGCACGCCTGCAGCTATCGTGACCTTACCGAGTAGCATTATGGTCGTGCCTTTCCTTTGGTTTGGTAACCCCTATTTCTCGAGCCTTGTTGTGTTTGGATGCCTAGATTTATAGTAGTTGTTTAGTTATTAATTACTTGTTATTATTATTGATATCAGAGCTTAGAGTCAGTACTGTCCAATTAAAGAAAGCTAAGCCAAAACCAACCAAGAAAATTCAGGAAAAAGCAAAGATGCCAGAGCAATAACAGGTTATTGAGGACGAACTGCGTCGAAAGCAATCAAAAGGTAAAGGCTCTGTGGCTATGAAGAAGAAACCCAAAATCAAGGAGAAACCGATCAGATTCAAGGCCATGCCTGTCTTGTTAAGAAAAAAGGAGTTGAGCCCTGCTGGTACAAGTTTATCATCTTCTATGAAAAAGAAGAGTCTGGTGAACTCTTGCATTGTGTTGAAGACAAAAACAAAAAGGATACCAGAGAAAGAAGAGTAGAAACCTGAAGAAGTTCAAGAGTAAGAGGAAAGCGAAATTGACTATGAGTCGTCTGAAGACGAGAGATTGGAAGACGCAAGAGAGCTAACAAAAGAGCAAGAAAAAGAAGAACTGAAAAAAGATGAGCTGCTGAGAAAAAAAAAAGAAGTTGAAGAGTTTGAAAGTACATAAAATCTATTGATTTAAAATCGAGAAGAAGAGGTAGATGAAGAAGATGAGATTGAAGAAAGTGAAGAGGAAGAAATGAAGCTTGTTGAAGAAGTGGTTCTGGAAGTAGTAATCCTAGTAAAAGAGAAGCCCAAAATTAAAAAGCCTGTAGAGAAGAGGAAGGTTGCAGACGTAAACCCTGAAAAAGCAGAAGCAAAGATGCCGAAAAGGAAAAAGAAGAAAGGTATGGAAGTTGTTGAAAAGGATAGTGATGAAGCTACAACATTGGCTGTAGGAAGAGAAGAAATAAGGAAGAGGTTAGTCGAGTTGAAGAAGAAGCCATTTTGGTTAAAGTAAGAACTAAACATCGAATCGAATAATCTGTCTAGGAAAGTTAAAGATGAAGTGGAGAAACGAGGCTGGCAAGCCATTTGCGAGTCTGTGGAGGATGCAAGGAAAAATTGGGTTCTAGAGTTCTATGTTGGAGTCACCAATAGCGAGTGTTTTACCACTCAAGTGCAGGGTCCAGAAGAATGGAACTCTGCATTTAGGTTATTTGATATTGAAAATTTAGATTATGAAAGGCTGTTGAAGAGCCCATCCAAGGAGCAATTGGATCAATGTTTAGAAGTGATTGGTTCAGAAGGAGCAAAATGGATCCATGCAAAGGAATCCATCAAATTTCAAGCTGCTTTTCTAAATCTTGAGGCTCACCTTTGGGCAACATTCATCAAATCCAACTTGATGCCGACCATGCATGACACTACCTTGACCCAATAAAGAGCCTTATTAATCTATGCAAGCATGGATGGTTTGTCTATCGATGTTGGCAAGATCATAGCTGCAGAAGTTTCGAGATAGTTTAGTAAGAAAGTTGGAAAAATTTTCTTTCTGCATTTTATATCCGCCTTATGCACAAGTTAGGGAGTAGTGAAAAAGTCTGATGATGAAATTTTGAAGAGAAAGAAACCGATTAATGTGGCAATGAAGCTGAAAGTTAAAATGTCTGATGGAAAAAATGTTGTAGTGGGAATTGCTGCCAGAATCACAGAAATTCTGAAGTACATAGCTGAAAAGAAAAAAAAGATGACGAGCTTTGCAAATACATAATGGAGTGTGATGAAGCGCTGAGCAAATATTTCGAGTCAATACAAAAGCCAGGCCCGAATATCCCAAAATTTCCTGAGATTTTGAAGATATCTGCTAATAATATGGACAATTCAAAAGAAGAAGAATAGAGGGAATGATCGTTTCATCTTAGTTTTTTTCTCTAAATTTCTGTTTGTGTGATTGCGTGTTTTCATTGTTTTTGTTGTTTTTTTTTTGTTGTTTTTTTTTTGTTTTTGTTTTTGTTTGATGTTGACTGAAAGATTGGAGCTAACGAACTCTATCTTTAGGAAGTAGAAGGAAAATCTGGAAAAGTTCATAATTTTTTTTTTTTTTTTTTTTTTGTTAACATGGAAAGATCTTTTTGGCGTTGAGCCCTATTTCAGCAAGGTCAACGAACCAAATATCCTACTTTAGAAATACAAAGTTCTGTTTATGCCTTTTCAAATGTGTTTATGTTCTGAGCATTATTTTATACCTAAACTTTGCTGAAGTAATGCATTAAATAGAGAAGATAAAGTTTTACTAGGAATCGAGGCCCATGCTAACATAAATATTATTGGCCATAGAAAATTTGTTTAGGGCAGACGAAAGTGGTTGCAATCATAATAAGAAATCAATCCGAGCCTTAAGCCTTTTTCTACAAACTTCAAGTTTGAGGAGAATTTTTTTTTTCATTGGGACAATGAAATGTCTAAGTTTGGGGGTTGATTTTTCCAAAAGCAAAAAAAATTGAGTTTGCCCAAGAAAAATGTTTAAGGAGTGATTTAGCAAGTATAAAGAAAAATATGGATAGTTGCCATATCGCTGGAGTAAAAGAGGAGAAAATTCAAAGACTACACTAGGGGTTATAAAAAAAAATCCAAAATATTGAGCAAGGCGAAGTGAAGCAAAGGGCTAAAATGATGGCCTAGGTTTTTATGGGGTTCCTCCGCTGTTGTTGCTCTAGCGAACACTGATCCTAGGAATGTTTAACACTGATACTTGAGAAATGAGCAATGGAAATAGGAAATTGTAAGAGAGGGACCCTATGGAAGCGGTAAAAGGAGAGTATTCCTTTGGAAAAAGATGAAGACAAAACCAAAAGAGAAGGGAGTTGAAAAAAGTTTAAGCAAGTGATTGTTTCCTTATTAGAGAGTAGAAGCTATCAGAACTCAAAGGCAAAGTTTCTAGGTTGAAAATATTTGTGAGAGTTGTAAGCTGGAGAGAAATAGTAAAATGGAAAGCTTTGAACTTTAAAGCATTGCTTAAGCAGTGTTTAGCTATAAAATTCTCTCTGTTTGGAAATATCATTGACTTACATTGCAGGATGGTATTTTTTGTAGTATTGATAAGAAGGTTTGTTCCTCTGATACAGGAAAGAAAGTTGAAAATGAAAAGGAATTCTCAATTGAAAATTGAGCTATTGCTCAAGGATGAGCAATAATTCAAGTTTGGGGGTGTGATAACTCTCAAACATTGAGAGTATTTGCTTCTTTAATGAGAACATTTTGGATAAATTCCTTGAATTACTAATTTGATTTTAGAAGAAATATGGTTAGCGATAGCACTATTCTAGCAATTTGTAAAGTTCTATAGTTTATTTAGTAGAATAGGTTTTTAAGTGATTTGGTAGCATTTGTGCATGAATGTGTGATTAATTAAGGTGATAAGTTGAAAAGCCTGATTATCGTTAATTGCTATATCTTGCAGGGTACGCAAAGTGCTAATTAGCTGAAGCAAAAATATGGAGTTGAGTTGAAGGCAACGAAATTGGCGTTACTATTCTGAAAAGGACACGTGTCGAGCATCAATGAAGGGCATTAATTACTATGCAGGAGCATCTAATCTTGGCCGTTGAATTGTTAGGCGGGAGCAATTGGGAGGAGTATTTAAGCTGGGGCGTATTTGAATTGAGAGAGCTTTTCCAATTTTTCGAATTCTAGAATAGGTTATTAGAGAATATGGGGTTCCACCTCAAAGCCAATTGGCAATGAGAAGAGTAACCCATATCACTTATAAATGCTTGTAGGACTCCTCCACTTTCCAATGGGGACAATTATGAGATCCCAACATGCCCCCTCAAGATGGTGCCTCTTTTGGGCTCACCAATCTTGAATCGGATCTCAATTTCATTTTTATTAGACCGATACCCGTTTGGGCTTTATAGGCTTTGATACCATATTAAAAAATATGGGGTTCCACCTCAAAACCAATTGGCAATGAGAGGAGTAACCCAGATCACTTATAAATGCTTATAGGACGCCTCCACTTTCCAATGGGGGCAATTATAAGGTCCTAACAACTGTTGAAAGATGGAAATTCAAATTCTCTAATTCTTCATTTAATAATGAACCAACAATGGGTTTAAATAGAGTATAAT
>JBBMKA010017200.1:0-30508 GCA_037833695.1 Sechiopsis laciniata
TATATATATGTATGTATGTATATGTATGTATGTATATATATATGTATGCATGTATATATATGTATATAATCGTTTCAAAACTACAACAACTGTTGAAGCTAACTCTAATCAGATTGCTCTGATACTATATTGAATTTAATAAACATAAAAAATGTTTTTAATTAATATTACCTCTAAATTTATCCAATTAACTAACTAATTACAAGAAAAATATGATTATTCAATAACTTCGATTAATTAAAGAGTTACATGCATGTTTAAATTGGAGATTAAACTTAAAAATGACATAATCATTTTTTAACTCTTGAGCTAATTTGTAAATCTAGGAGAGGAAACGTCTTGATTTGAAATTGAACGACATTTATCAACTTAAATATTTGAGTTGAAACTTCAAAGTACCTGAAACTTTATTCGACATGATCAAAGTGGGGATGCAAAAACAAAGACTAGGGTGTAGACTTTGAGTTGACGTGCCATTAATATTTGATGCTAGAGAGAGAAAGAACCAAGAACAAGAGAGAGAAAATTTACAGTAAAAAAAGAGAAGAAACAGAAAAAGAGAGAGTATAAGATTGGATTAATAAATCAGGCATCCCGTCATGGTTGCAAAACTCAAAACCATATCTTAGAGTTAAAAAGAGTGAGGGCTCCTTATTATTAGAAAAAATAAAAAATATTGAACCGTTAAAGCTAGATTCTAGTGTTTGTTTGTCAAAATTTAAAGAGAATTTATCTCGAGTATTTACTTAATTCCAACTAAAAAAATTTCATTCAAACGAATTTGTGTAACTATTCAAAATAACGCATCAATTCTAACTACTTAAAATAACTTCTTATTTAATCACTTATTTCTAATAATTTATTTTTAACCTCTCATTTCTAAACATTCATTTTTAATGATTCATTTTCAACTATCAAAATAAGTCATTTTCAAATATTCATTTATAATAATTCATTTTTAACTATTCAAAACAATTCTCTATTTCAAATTTACATCGAAACAAACTATTGTCTCTAACTCTTCTATTAAAAAAAACCACGTCTCCTTTGCTAAAACCTCAATTTTCAAATTCCTCACACTAATTCCTCATCCAAACCCTCAGTGTTTAAAAAATTACAAAAAATAAATAAATTAATCAAATCATAAATACTAAATTTTAGGTTCTAAGATCATAGACTAAATTTTAATATTTTTTTAAAGCATATAAATCAAGACCCTAAAAAAAAACTTCACATAAATTCATAAATCCCAATAAATAGAACACAATAGAACAAACCTGATGCATTTTGTTTTATGTTTACAAAAATAATATTCCCCCGTAAGTGACTGTCTCATTGATCGGTTAAATTTAGAGGCAATGGACCAGGGTCCCCTCCCTGCAATATTAAACTCTGAATTTGACATTTATTAATGAATAAGGACGTGGGTGGAGAGCCCAGCTGAATCATGGGTCATAGTTTTGGATCACAAATTGACAAGTAAAATTAATTAAACTGGCTAGGCCTAGCTAAGAAAGATATATGTATGATTGATCATTGGAAAAGTTGAAAACATTTGTCATCTTAGTATTAAATTAAATTTGGGATCTTATTACTAATGGATGAGCTCAAATTAGGCACAAGTACCCGAATCTCTGTCCCCCATATGGGAATCATAAGTTTGGAAATGAGTCGATTTTCGAGAGAGAAAATTGGGCAATGGGATCATATTGAACAGAGAATAATTTGTCGATTAGCAAATATGCATTAAATGATGGGTTTGAATTTAGGGTTATCTTGGGGGCTGTACGATTCACACAAGGTGGGGCTGCTTGGCTTGCTTTGATCAACATCACGTTCCAATGGGTCCGCAATTCATTTTGTGGTTCTTTCAATTTCAAATTATTGGAAGATTGTTCAATTCATCCACCGTTTTTAAATTGGGTGTGGGATGAAATGGCCTAATTTCAAGAGGGAATTGTAGAGTTTGATATATATTGATGCTCAAATAATAACCATTTTTATAACCGACATGGCTTTTCTTCATATCCTTATTCATGTAACTTGTATCTGCCCACCTTTAATAAAAGGATTGAATACGATTTCGACTTCGAGATGGAGATGGTGGTTCTTTCCTTGTTTTTTCTTTTTTGTTTCTTATATTTATTTCAAAATTTTATTTTAGATGACAAATTTTAACATCTCTATTTTAATTATGACTAACGTTTTTGAAAAAATATTATAAGGAATAGAGTATGAAATATTATAATATATTTTTTCCTTCACATCAAAACGAAATTTTAAACTAATATTTAGGTTTGGATGGAAAGAAATAAATAAAATTTCAATGACTACTTTTTAAAAAAAAAAATTGTGGAAGTATTTTTATAAAATAATTATAAACGTAAATAAATTTTAAAAATATTTGAATTTATACTCATTAATACCCTTTAATACCACATTATAAATACCCATTAATACATTATTATGTATTGTTTAAAAAAAATACACTATTGTATATTATAAATATTCTTAATAAAATATTTTTATTGATACTCAATTATAATATTTACTAATTTTTTAAAAAAATTAATTATATTACAATTATTTTTTAAATTTAACTAGTCAGGTCTGTCAGATTTTTTTTAACCTTCCTTACTTGGATCTAAGAATTGGACAAATATTGGAGCCTCTCGCTCATAATGAACAGATAAAAAGCAAACAACTTATAAAGTCGTAACGGGTAAAAGAAACTTTGATGGAGAATCTTTTTAAGAAACAACTTATAAAGTTGTACCGGGTAAAAGAAAATTTTGATGTGAATTTGAATCAATAATTTCTTCATTATTATAAGTTAAACAAAATGATGTTAAATTTTTCATTTGTTGGTGGCTTAGTTAAAATTTAAGACTAAATTTACAAAATGTTCCTATACTATGGAAGTTATGTCTTTAATTTGAAAAGTTTCAAAAATACCCTTAAACTACAAAAGTTTAAAAAATATCCTTACCGTTAAATTTGGATGAAAACCGTTAAAGTTTTATTTCAAAAATACTTTTAAACTTTTAAAAAGTTTCAAAAATGCCATTAAACTAAAAAAAAAAAAAAAAAAACTCTTGATTTTAAAAAACATTAAAAATATCATCTTCAATAACTTTTAAATTAAAAATATTACACTTTTATTTGAATAGTGTTCTTGATCTTTTATAAACTTTAAAAATTATTCTTACTAAAAAAATAGTTGTTATTTTTTTTTTTATTCATATACTTTTTTCCCATAAAAACTATTGAAAATTAAATATATTATTAACTTTTAAATAACAACATGACCAAACAAGTTCCAAAATTTAATATTTAAAATCTATAATCTATAATCATAATCATTTCTGTCATAATTCTTCAAAGACAAAATAATAATAACGATAAAAAAAAACTAAAAAATTGTTTAGGATGAACTTTGAAACATAAATGAATATTTTGAGGTAGAGATTTTATTCAAATATTCAAAATTTAAAGATAATTAATCATTGTTTTGATCGATTTTTACTTTGAATTTATTTAAACAATCGAGTTGTTTATTTGTAATTTGAATACTAAATCATGAATGGATAATGAGTAGGCGGTTTTCATCCAAATTTAACTTCGTTGATAACTTTTAGATAAAAAATATTACACTTTTGTTTAAGAGTGTCATTAATCTTTAAAAAAACTTTAAAATTTATTCTTATTTAAAAACAATTATTCTCTTTTCTCTATTCATATGTTTTTTCTCAATGAAAAATATTAAAAATAAATATAATAAAAAATCATCACTCGTGACTCTTCAAAGACAAAAGAAAAAAAAAATAAACAAACAAACAACAGTTCTTGGGATGAATACATAAATGAATATTTGAGATAGTTGATGATAACATTGCATGGAAGAGAATAATTCTGAACTACTGATTTTAAAATGGTTAAAAAAGCAAGTATGTTGAATTTAATATGATCAAACATGAGCATATGTCAGATCAAAATGTATTAATTATTAAGGAATCTGTCGCGTTAGAGATCTAAAGGATGGATAAGAAAATATAAGTTAGCTTGGAAGACATGGTTATTTCTTTTGTATTTTAGGTTCTTGTCTATTTTAACTAAGATCCCGACAGTACTACTCTAATTCATTAATTTGTTTTTAGGTAGTCGTGAAGAGTAGGTGCTAGAGATCAAGGCTATTGGTAAAGGCTATGTTCTCTAGTTTGAAGAATATGGAAAATATCAAAAGACATGTTTCGTAAAGGAGAGGAGAGCCAAAAGAGATTCTTAATCGGAAGGGGAGAATGTGAATCTGTGGAGGCGAAGAAATAGAATAAGGAATGAGAGGAGATTGAAGATGGTAATGGGAAAAGGGCTTACCTTAGGTGGTGGTGTTGAGGTTTATATGGGGCTTTTTTCTAAGAAACAAAGGCTTTATTGAAGTCAATATTTGGAGTAAAAACTCAACCTTTTATCTCGCATGTATATTTATACATAAAAATTTGAATTTCAAAAACCAAACTAAACCTACGGATTGTAACAACTAAATCTAAGAAATCTAACTAAACTTTAATCCAATAATTAAATATATTTATGCATATCTAATAGTCCTCCACAAGTTGGATGACATAGAGACTATAAAGTCCAACTTAAGCATATAGAGTAGAAGGATAAAAAAATAACAATAATAATAAATTAGAAGAATCAAGCACCATGCAATTAGGAAGAATCAACCGTCAATTAGGAAGAAGCGCCAATTGGGAATGAGAAAATGCGTCAATTAAATCGACAATTGGGAGATCGAGACCTTCTTGCTGAATATAACATTTTGCCACTAAACAAGTCTTATAATGTTTCATTGATCCATCAGCTTTATATTTAATCTTATAGATTCACCTACATCCAATAGACTGCTTGTCTTTAGGCAAAGGAACTACTACCTAAGTTTTATTGGACTCCACGGCCTGAAGTTAATTGTGCATAACGTTGTGCCATTGTGAATGAGGTAATGTCTGATGATAGAATTGTGGCTCATTGATGCGATATTTCTGTGTAATATATTTCCTAATGATAAATTCTTAATTATAAGAAACTAATTATTAATGTCCTATGCTCGTGAATCGCATTCTAGCAAGTATACGCGATCGAAAATGCATCAAGTGATAAGTAATTAATTATCGTTCTCCACAAGGATTGATGTCTAGAATTAGTTTATTAATCTAAGAGTCGTGAGAAAAAAGTAAAGACTTGGGGTTGAGGTTGATTTGATTTTATATCTAAATGTGAAACTAAAGCTCATGTTAAGAAGGCGAGATGCTTCAGCAAGTTAGGTTATGTTTATATGGTGAGTAGTGAATTCGTACTTCCCTAAATCTAATCTCTGCTTCCGCATTCATTCATCTTAAGTGACTCCAGCTCTGGCTGCGAATCATTATCTTATAAATAGGATTACGCATGCACTAGAAGAATTGTTATTGCTAACCTCTTCTTAAATACACAAGAGATCTTGTGTTAACCTAATGAATCATGTAGTGAATCTCTTATCGCTTCATCTCCCGAGGTAATCGATAAGTAAGCTTATGTAGATAGCTGGTCGACACTCGCTATTGTAAATTAACTAACATGTTTAATTCTTCAACTTCCGAACATTCCTAATACATGCTTCTACACCTTATCCTTTTAACCCTTGCCTATTCTATTCAGCTGGACATAGTTAATTACAAAACATAATAGTATAAAGAATGTTGCATTAAGAGTAATAATGTCTGTTGCAAAACGAGATTAAAAAAAAAAAACATAAACTGATCCTATACTACTAATAAGCAAAGCATAAAAGCGAATAGATAAAATATGGCTGCATGAAGTGCATGGAATCCTTGTCATCGGATGTCACGAACGTCTTCCAGTCATCGTCTCCGTGCAGCGGAATAGTTCCCAAAAGTAGGTACACCCTCTAAGTTTTCACTTTTGACTTTATATATGGCTCAGTTTCTTGGAGATCACGATTGGAACGTTCAGAATGTATTTATCTTCCCCAGATCTTTGTTCGGTTGAATTTCTTAGATTCGCGGTATTGTGCTTCTCTAGAAGTGACAGATTCTTGCAGCGACTCCAATGCTTAGCTTTCACCGCTTCGTCCCAAATGTGAAAGTCTTTTCTCTCTTCAGAACCCACGTGACAATTGATACGTTAGTGAGGCTGACATTCAAAAGAACAGAAAGATGCAATACTGCTTCTTACGCTTTTTCTAATTTCCCTAAGTGTGGATGCATATTGATTTTCTCTTGTCAACCATATTTTAGCTTTTAATTCCTTCAACTTTCCTTGTAAACTTCCAAAAAAATGCTTAAAATTATGGTCCAAATAATGCTCTATTTAAGAGTTACCACTCATACAAAGTAAAGGCCTATAAGGAAAGTTTTCAAAAATTATTACCAAGTGGCTTATAACTTACATGATGATACATCATATATTAAGTTAAGAATTTAGGCAAAGATGTCTGAAACAGTATGTCATAATGATAATCAACAAGAGATGTGGGTGCTTTTAAGGTACGAAAGGACTTCTGTTTGATAGGCCGTGTGAATAAACACCAATGTTCTTGGTTACTGACTGTTCAATCGTGGTCTCTCAAGTCTGCCTCAATCCATAATAAGCATATTCGAGGCTCTATCTTATTCAAGCATTAATTGTACGTCACGAGATAGGAAAATTGTATAGACGAGTATCCAAAAATACATATATGGAATGGCTCTTGGAGAGAATTTATGTTGATGAACCAACAAAGTGGAAACATACACTAAACAACCAATAATCCTAAGCAAAGAATAATTTGTGTGACCCTTTAAGAAGTTTTAAAATATTTTTCCACTCCAAAACTAGTGAAAGAGTCCGATTTATAAGATGCACTACTCAAAACATATTCACTCCAATAAGAAATAGGAATCTTTGATTGAAAAAGAAGATCAATAAGAGCAACATGCAATATAAGTTTATGTTTCCATTCAACCCTAAAATTTTGTTCTAGTCTAGCCATACATGAAAATTGATATTCAACACAATTTTGTTTCTAAAACTCAGTAAACGACAACTCGTGTGCATTATCTGATCTAGCCACTTTAATAACTTTGTTATATTGAATTTCGACAAGCTTAAAAAATTCAAGAATGATGTTAATAACATCATCATTGTGTTTTAGTAAAAAAAAAAATTAATGTATATCGACTATGATTGTCAACGAGGGTCAGAAAATATCTATACTCAGAATATGATATAGTAGAGAAGAGTCCCCAAACATCCATGTGTAGAAGGTCAAAGGTTGCACTTAAGATTTTATTATTGGGAACAAAATATAAACGATTTTGTTTGGCTAAAAGACATACATCACAATGAAGTTGGTGCCTATGAGAAAAATCTAGACAAATGATATTGATTAAGGCGATGAGTCTTAAGTCGTGAATGTCACAAATATGCTAAACTAGGACTCTTTTCTACATAAGCAAGGTTCAAACATAATTTAGAGTGGAATCATCTATCACATATATGTCTTCATAAATCCTAACCTTCCCAAGAGTCAAAACGCTTATAGATACTAAATTATAAGGGAATTTAAGGACACACAAGACATTCTTAAGAGTAATTGACTCCTTTAAAACTACATCACCAACATAATGCAAACTAATTCTTTTCTGATATGGTAACACCACACTAGTTTCAACTAATTTCATAGTAAGAAAGATATCCTTTAAATAACAACTATGGGTCAAAGCCCCTCAGTCTAAAATTCATTGGGAACAAAAATTTTGCATACCTTTGACTATGTGTTTGACACTAGACCGCTCGAACTCCATGAAGTAAAAATTGACGACAAATAAAATCTACAAAAAGAATTTGCGGCAAAAACAAACTTGCAGCATAAACAGCTTACATATCTGTTTCTGATCTATGACAATCATTTATCTACATGAAAAAATTAAATAAATTGATTTTTCGTGAGTTGTGCACCGTTGATCTAATCATCTTGGTAACAAACAGGTTGAAAAATTGGGCATAATTAACAATTGAAAGGTGTATGGAACAAACTAAAGAGTTTGAAATTCAGTGGTTCTAAATTTCAATTTCAAGTTGGCAATTCATCTGGGTATACATATAGACTAGAATAGCCATATGCACGCTAATTAAAACAACTTGATGTGTTAGATATTGTAGAAGAAATTCAGTAAAATCAATTTGAAGCCGTGAGTAGCTGTACTGATTGGCGCTTGGAAAAGAAAATTTCAAAAAAAAAAAAAAAAAAAAAAAACATTAATCAGATTGCTTAGAAAGCTCTGATGCCATATTGATTATGCATAATAGACAGATAATTTTCTCGATATTTTATATTCTGTTTGGGGCAGTATATATAATAAAAAAGGGAATCTATAATAAATCTAAAGATTACAACAAATATGAAATTTGATAAACTAACTCTATATAAATATATTTAAGTTAGTCTGCGCTAAAGATACAGATGTTTACAGGCCTAGTCGCTACAACAAAAGAGTCTCCAAGTCTTGAGATTATAGAGAGAAAAACGAAGGCTTTGTGTGGACAAAACTATCGGGGAAAAGCTCACTTATGGGGTTTTGGCTCAACTTTTGGTTGTACTCCATCAAGTTAGAAGCGTCCAATAATTGGTTGGCCTTTCTATTGTGGGCCTTCAAAAGTGGGATTCAATTAACAAGGGTGAGTGTTTCTCGTTTAGGCCTAAGAAGCTAGGTTCATTAGTTTTCTAGTTGGGATGAATTGTATTTTCGAGCTAGACTTTATTGAGTTGATTGGTAAAGGAAGAATCTTAATTGCTCTAGATGGGTGGTATTTTTTAGGAAGTTTTGGATTTTTTCGAATTCAAACCTTCCCCCTCTTTTTTTGAGTGAATTTCCATGTATCTCACTATAGTTTTCATGGATTTAGGATTATTAATCCCCAAAAAAATATTAAAATCAATCTTTAGTATGTTGATGATCATGAGTTGGGATCTTAGTGGAATTTTTTCCTCCTATATAAGACGGTCATTTTGCAAGATGTGTCTTATGTCCTTTGGTTGCCTTTTCGGTGGCTTCTAGGTTTTACTTGGTCTCAATCCGAGATATGGACCAGTATCATGGTGTTAGCTGAGGGTTTTTCATGTTGTCAAATCTCTCCTATGTGAGAGATGTTAAGGATCCCACCAGTATCTCACATTGAAAAGATGGATAGTCTTCCAAGCATTTATAAGATAAGGTGACTACTCATTTGATTACCCAAATTGGTTTTGAGATGGATGGTCACACAATCACATTGATGTGATGCAATAAATACTATCAAAGGCCAATAAGAACAATAGTTCAAGGAGATTTGTGTACACTTGATGATCAAGAGGTCGTGATACATGTTTGAAACTTAGGAAATGGAGTAAGCACCATGAATATAAGAATAAAAAAGAAGTTATTTCAATAAATTTTTTTAATTCGACATTATTTAAGATGTAGGTATACGAATCTCTAACCTTATTTATCAATCATATATGATATCGATTGATCTTACCTGTCGGTATTTTAGGACCCATTTGATAACATTCCTATTTCTTGTTTCTGTTTCTCATTTATAAGAAATAGCTTTGCTTGATAACTGCTCCCGTTTTTTGTTTCCAAAAATTTGAGAAACGTTCTTAAATTGGGTCATTTTTTTAGAAACTTCAAAAAGGTGTTTCTACTGTTCATGTTTTTATTTTTTCTTTTCAAAACGTAACTGCATTACCTTTATTAATAATAGTTTTCGTGCATTTTACTAAAATACACAATGGTTCAATGGGTATATTGCATCTTATTTTGTTATTGGGCATGGTTTGAATTTTATATATATATATATATATATATATATATATATATAGTATGTATCTCAAAAAAATAAAAAATTGCAGTTTGTTATTTTATTTTTAATTTATAGTCTTAAATTAAAATTTAAAACTAAATTTTTTATATCTATATTTTTAATTTTTAATCTTATTATTGACTTTTAAAATTTACAATATGTATATATAATATATTTAGAATTCTTCAAAATTTTGCACTACATGAAGTTATTTTAGACGAATAATTATACAATATAATTGAGTTAAATTTTATTCGATATTATTTTAACTTGAATTAGTGAAGGATGACATTGCATAACATTTTTTTTTTTTTGAGAAGCATGGCATAACAAATTTATTTTTATGATTGCATATAAATTTATTTGTATTAGATAATATAAATATTTGATCATTAAATTTTGTATACTTTAATGCATTTTATACATTCTTAATATTATTTAACTCAATTTTTTTAAAAAAATAATAATAATAAAGCAAGAAATAAGAAATGATTATCAAACATGTTTGTTTCTATTTCTTATTTTTTTTAAGAAATAAGAAACTAAGAATAAGAACTAAGAAATAAGAAACAAGACCATTATCAAACGAGCCCTTAGTGTATAATATACTAAATTTATAGTATTTATGAATATTTGATTAAGTTTCGTATATATGCATGTGGAAATGCATGTGAAAGATCTGTCAAAACCAAACACCATGACCCAATTCGGACAGCAAATGTAGGAGATCGAGGTTTTGATTTTCAGGTTTTTATTGTCTGAATGATCCGGATAACTTATATTATACATTCACTGTTCATATTTATTATTTTATTTTTTTTCAATAAAAAAAAAAAAATCTTCCTTGTCCACTATATTTATAATTCACCAGTCAATGTGCTAATCATGTAATTTGGAGTCAAATATTGAATTTTCAATCTGAAGAGATCGATCTTCATAGTGTGATAATAACAATGCTAAAACCTTGATTACGTGAAAAATGTATGAAATAAATAAATAAAATTGGTATATGTTAGAGATGCTTACCTCGTGGCATTTGTCCGGCATTGGAAAGGTGATTGTTCTTCAACGTTTTTATAATGAGTTATTTTTTTTTTTAATTGATTTTGAGGTGGAACTCCATATTATCTAATAATAATGTATAAAAACAATAATAAGAAATATTTTTTTTAATCCTAAATTTTTGGAGAAATTTTGTTTGGTGCGTTTGTTTCAAAATCAAACAATCTTACCTTTAAATTTAAAAAATGCTCAATTTCAATTTTTATGTGTCTTTTGAGTTTTATTTTATTTTTTACTTATTTTTTCTTTAAAAATTAAATAAATATGCTATTATTAAATTAAAATTTTAAAATTAATTTAGTCATCATTAAATATTATTAAAATATAAAAAAATAAAAGTATTTCATTTTAAAATAAAGGATCAAATACAAAGCTTCATTCAAAATCTAGATAGTAAAATATATATTTCTCACCAGAGTACTATTTTATTTTTTTTATTATTTTTTTTAATACACCAGGCTATTTGGGATGAGAGGAAGGTGGGAGGAGGGTTCCAAGGTTCCAAAAAAATTGGGTGGTTACAAGAGGAGTCAACGACAAATCCAGGAAGTCAACAATTTGAATAATTCAATCATCTTATTCAATTATTTGAACCCAAAATTACGCTTAGGGGTATATATATATATATGGGTTTGTAAGCATGTACATGCATACATACATAATGCAATATAAAATAATAATGACATATTTGTTGTTCAATGATCTTTTTATTCACAATAAGCAATCAAAACTCTAACTTTAAATTTTGGAAATAGAGCACGTGATCATGATGTCAAATTGATTTTTATCAAATAATGAAATCAACAGGTCACTTTCTTTTTTCTTTTTTTTTTTCACATAATCTAAACCTTTCTTAGGTTTCAAATCCAATCTTTGAGGAACTAAGAAAAATCAATTTTCCAGAATCATTTGACTTGTGCCAGTAAAATTATAATTTAGTTAAAGTGAGCTTTCTTTTTTTTAGACTTCAATAATAATTAAAGATATGAGATTTGAAGTCATAGTAACTCAATTATATAATAGGTTAAAAAAGTTCTACTCCTTTTAATTAGCGAGCTTTAATCTAGGACATGTATTTTAACTAATTTTAAACATAATTGGAACTTTAATTTTCTTGGTGAACTCTTTATTTCTTTTTAATTTCACTTTTAGTAACAACTCAAATCTATTTTGGAAATTATTTTATAAAGGTTAAATTATAAATTTAGTGCTAATTTTTTTATCATTCCTAAATTTTATAAAGTATGTAATAGTCTAACGAACTTTCAATTTATCTATTATATCTATAAACTTTAGAATAACACTTTTTAAACTAAAAAATTTATAAAAATAAAATTGAAACTTGGGTGCATTAATTTTTTTAGGTAATTTTTTTTTAAATTTAATACTATTTAAAGATTAGAAGATTCAAACATGTAATTTCTTAGTTATTAAGTTATACATGATACTAGTTGAGTTATGGTCTTGAATTAGTTGAAGTAAGAGTTTTATAGTGTTGACTGAGAAATTTTTAGCTAATTATAAATTATCACATAATTATCCTAAAATTAATGACGAAGCTAAATTAAGTTTTTGGTCAATTATAAATTAATATTATCCCAAAATTAATTAGACTAAAAGGTGGTCCCAAAATTAAATCAGACCAATCAATAAGCCAAATCAACAAGTTCAAATCTAAATGACTAAACCTTAAAAGAGGCCCAAGTCTATGTAGAAAAGCTCCAACAGCTAGGCTCAAATGTTCACCAAGAAACAAGTCCACAGTCCATAGGAGCTTGATAGGTAAGTAGCAAAGTTCTTCTTCATTTCAAGGGTTCAAAAATTTGAAACGGTAGAGTGAATTCAATAAAGTTGAAAACTTTTCAATTTTCAAACGATCAAACACCCTTTTAAAACCTCAATATACTTTAAAGATCAAACAATTCCATAAACAAAAAACTCAAATACGAAGATCGTGCATTGCGTTATTCAAGTGAAACATTTAAGAAGATCAACAAGTCAAAGACCAATCATTCAAAGATCAACAAGTCCGAAGACTGATCCAGCATTAACAAAGTCAAGAACAAGTTACGAAACCCTTAAGATAAATCTAATCTCGAGAACAAGTAAGTCAACCTTGAGCACAAGATGTGTGAAGCCCTCAAGAAAAAAATCCAATCTCAAGAACAAGCTGTGAATCTCTCAAAACAATTTAACTTAAAAAACAAGCTATAAAGCTCTTGAGACAAGTCAACCTAAAAAATAATCTACAAACCTTAAGCTTGGTGGTGTGGCTTGATTGATTGGTTGTAGATTTATTTATTATTATTATTATTAAATTACAACAATTGATAGTGTTTAGGGATTTAAATCCATGGCCTCTTATTTAAATGTACACTAATACTTCTGAGCATCTGCTCTTGGTGGTGTGCTGGCTTGATTGATTGGTTATAGATATAATCCAATTAACCTCTTCAATCACGAGTTCGATCTTGTAAATCGATATTTAGCTCTAGGCATGTTCAAACGACCCGTATAGCTCGAACCAGCTGAATCCAATTTTACGGATTGGGTCAAGTTAATGAAATTTTCTTAAATTGAGTTGGGCTATGAGTTGACCTATAATTAACCCGAATTAACCTAAACTAATTATTAAGTTAAAAAAATATACATGTATTTATTTATATTTTTCAATATTCTTTAAAATATTTTAAAGTTTTTAAAATGTTTATATCACGATTATTAAAAAATAAGTGGGGAAGACTGCAGAAGAATGAAAGCAAAATTTGAGGGGTTGGCGAGGAAGTGGGAAGTGGTTTTTTAGTTGAAGGAAATTGGTTATGTGGGCCGAAAAAGGCCCATTAAAGAAGTAAGGTTGTTGTGGTTCATTAGAGGCCCATGTCCAGGCCCAGTAAGAGGGAAAAAAGAAGGGAAAATTGTTTGGTAGAAAAAAATAGGAAAGAATTTTGTTGGTATTCCAAAAATAGAAAGAAAAGGAAATGGAGGAAGTAATGTGGCATCCACCACATTGTTCCACCCTTGCATTGAAATTGGGATCTCTAAACCCCAAACTTATTACACAACTTAGAACAACCTCAGATTCCAATACTCATTTCCCACTCACTACCACCTTCAATTCATAATTAACTTCTTATGAATTTTTTGGATAGTTGAAGAACGTAAAGACAAAATATGGTAGGATTAAGCGGTTTGTAAAAAACAATCAAAGTATATGTAAGCTTATCAAGAAATTTACAAATGTTAAAAAATATATATTTAAAAGAATAGGAGGACTCGATTTGTAATCTCTTAGTTACTAAATTATATATTATATTCTATATATTCTTTTAATTCACCCGAAAATAGAGAGGCATTTTAAATTTTAGTAAACTACTTCGATGATGGATAAGATTTTTTTTTTTTTTCCTTTAGTTATTAGTATACTTTTTTTATATTTCAAAATCAAGATATTTGTAGGGAAATCATTCAAATTCATAATTCTTTTTATTCAATAATATTTGGAGAAAAAAAATTGAACATCTAACCACAAATTATTAAATCATACAAGATGTATTTGTATTGAACATATCGATTGAGTTACACGCACTAGTATACTTTATTTTCTTATTATATGCAAAAAGTTATGTTGAATATAATATATATATATATATATAATTTAGATAAAGATAAGTTTGTCATTGGGCAAGAAAATACACCAAACATGCTAAAATGCATCTAACCGATAGTTTTTTTTTTTTTTTTTTTTTTTTTTTGAGAAACCATCTAACCGATAGTTACCTTTATGTACAACAATGAATGGAGCTCCTTTTTCCTTCCAATGTCCGGATAGAGTAGATAAAAGTAAAATACGTTTTAAACTTCAAAATCACTAAAAAGATGTTTGATCTCAAATTTTGTAAGTCTAAGTTTATGTAATATATGCAAATAAGACCATAATGTTAGCATAAATGTGTGTTAATAACTTGGAATGAATTCTCAACAAAATTTGAAACTTGAATTTGAAAATTATTTTTTTAACCTGGGAGAAAATTCGAAATATTGATTTGAAATAGTAAAAATGCAACGATTGTATTTTAGAAACTGAATCTAAAACTCTAACTAAATAGAAGATTTAAAACAATTTAATCTAGAGATTATAACCACCTAGACATGTAATAAGAACTAGTTTATTTAAAATTATTAGATGGTACATGATATCACTCGAAATATGCTTCTTTCGCAAATTTAAAACCAGTTATTAATGAAGGTAATATAAAATTATAAAAGGGTTTTGGAAAATAAATTGAAGTATGAAATAGATTTTTTTTTTTTTTAGTTCAGATTCTCGAAAGTTAGGCAATGGGACAGAAACAAAGCAGCAATGGAACGGAATATCACTAGAAAATTACTATAACTAATTGTTAGATAGAGATGAGATTGGGGATTGGATTGTAGTGTCATTGGGTAATTTAGTTTTGAGATCTGATTTGGAAAGTGAAATGTTCGACAAGGATTGCACTGTTCAGAAATCTTGGCGTCAGTTTTGAAAGGAAGAAAACAAAATCTCCAAGCCAGTAATTTAAAAATGATGAAGATATGCCTTGAACGCTTTATTGCCTTACGATTAGTAGTCGAGGGTCTCACTGCCCGGTCAGTGAGTGGGGTTGCGGGGGCAACGACCTTGTTGCGCAAACGCTTTTTGCATTGCATACCATTGCTTCGCGCATAGCAGCAATGCATTTCGCATGCGTTCAGCGCAACCAGCATTCGCACTCCGCAGTGCTAGCACTTCCGCATTATGTTGTGCGTTCCACATGTGCTAGCGCATTCGTATTCTTACGCATTCTGGAATAGGGTTTAATGACAGTGCATATATAAACTCGAATTAAACCCTAGCCGTATTATGACATTCATTCTGTACTTTGTATTGTTCGTTCTCCTTAATAAAACTCTGCCCCCTCCTACCTGTGGACTAGCTAACACAGCGTTAGTGAACCACATAAATTATGTGTTAAATTATGTGTTGTTTTTCTTCTTCTCTCACGTTTACTTTATCTTCATTTTACGATTATTGATTTCCGTTTTCATAACAATATGGTATCAGAGCTTGGGTTCGAATTTCTGCAATTATTGTTTTTCATCAATCATTTCGAAGATGTCTGGTGATAACGTGAAAGTCGAAAAAGTAACTGGAGGGAGCAGTTTCGGTTTATGGCAGATTAAGATGTGCACTCTATTGAAGCAGCAGGGTCTGTGGAAGCCTCTTACTGCCAAATGTAAGGATGTAAAATTAGACGAAGATGAGGAGTTGATGAACCTAGAAGAAAAGGCACATTCGACAATCATGCTTTGTTTTGTCGATGATGTTATCGCTGAAGTCGCAGATCAAGTAAAGGCTGCCGGTTTATGGTTGAAACTCGAGAGTCTATATATAATGAAGTCTTTGACCAAGAAGTTACTTTTGAAGCAATAGTTATTCAACCTCCGTATGTCCGAAGGTATGCTTTTGAAAGATCATCTTGATAAACTAAATACAATATTAATGGATCTGCGTAATATCGAAGTTAAGATAGATGATGAAGATGCCGCTTTAATTCTGTTGGTATCGTTGCCGCTGCCGTATGAGTTTTTTGTGGACTCGTTTATATCTGGCAAGGATACGCTGTCTTTAAATGAAGTAAAGAATGCTTTACTTACTAGAGAGGATTGCCACAGAGTCGCTGATACAACAAAAAGTGGAGTGTCTGGTTTGGCTGCAACAAGGAGCAAAGGTCGAAAGCCTGAAAAGAAAAAGCCAAAGGAATTTGTCCTAAATTCTAAAGGCCCGAAGAAGTATAATTCAAGGGCAAATGACACTTGCGCTTACTGCAAGAAAAATGGACATTGGAAGTGTGATTGTCCTGGCAGTAACAGTTACCAACCTGATAAAAAGGAAGGTTTAGCAGCCGTAGCAGTGGTTGACGGTAGCTCAGGGAAAGATCTGGCCCTAGTAACAAATTATCACACTTTTTCGAAAAGGTGTGTGGGTCCTCAATTCAGGTGCTTTGTATCACATGTGTCCGAATAGGGAGTATTTTTCAACGTATGAGCAGTTTGATGGAGGTAATGTGTCCTTGGCAAACAGCTCAGTCTGCAAAGTAGTTGGGATTGGCTCATGTAGACGACATCTTTGAATGACACTTTGAATGGGTGGGTTTTGTGTTTCTCTTTGCTTAACCCTAATTGTGTTTCTCTTAAGGGTTATTGGGTGGGTTTTGTGTAGTCGGGGGTCTCGCTTCCCGGTCAACGAGTGGGGGTGAGGGGGCAACGCCCCCATTGCGCAAACGCTTTTCGCATTTCATACCATTGCTTCGCACATAGTAGCAATGCATTCTGCATGCGTTCAACGCAATTAGCATTCGCACTCCGTAGCGCTAGCACTTTCGCATTATGTTGTGCGTTCCACGTGTACTAGCGCATCCGTATTCTGTTTAATGCTTACGCCTTCTGTAATAGGGTTTTATGACATTCATTTTGTACTCTGTATTGTTCGTTCTCTTTAATAAAACTCCGCCCCCTCTCTGCCCGCGGACTAGCTAACACAACGTTATTGAACCACGTAAATTCTATGTGGTTTTTCTTCTTCTCTCACGTTTACTTTATCTTCGTTTTACGATTGCTGATTTCCATTTTCATAACAAGAGCAAAACCGATGGAGTCGGATAGTGAGCAACAACATCACCAGAGATTCTGCGAACAGTTGGTAAATAGGGCATCGAGCCCTGAAATCGAACGAATTTTCGCTTGATTCATGACCAGTGGGAGTGACTGGAAAAGCCAAAATCAATGGAAAAGGAAACACCCTTTACCAAATAAGACCATTAATTGTAGTTTGGTTAGGCAGAGCAGCTCCCCTGCAGAGTTCCTCCAAATTGGTAATTTTTAAAATTCTAATTTTATCCATGTGTTATCTTTTTTTGAAAATATGATAATTATTTAGCAGGATTCTCGTTATGTTATTGGACGATGTGACGATGTTGTTGGAAAGTCAGGTGAATTTATTATAATGTAATTGTGAAATTATATGGGAATTTGTTGTTGCATACTGGTTGAGTTCAATTTGAAGCTGGAAAACAAGGGTCTGTGTTGGATGGTCACTTGAGTTTGGCTTATTCTAATTCGGATGAGCTTCTCCACTTATCACAATGTGTTCCTTGCAAAATTAGCGCCAACCGGGGATATGCAACTCACCCTAGAAGAATTGCCGAGAGGGTACGTAACTTTGGTCCTACTTTTTTTTACTTAACCCATTCAGTCTCATGTCATGAATATAAGTGAGGATGACTATCACCATTGATACTATATTTTTTTGGATGAAACTTTTCCTTTTTTTTTTTTTTTTTTTTTTATATTCGAGACTGTCCGAGTCAGCTTGTGCGCACTTCGACTAATATCACGAGACATACCACATGACCCTACAATATTTGGATGTCAAGGAAATTCGTATGAAATTAAAACCTAGGTAGGTGGCCACTATTAGATTGAACCAATTAATTTAACCACTCAAAGACCCTCTTTGACCATTTGAGTCACTCTATGATGGTTATTGTCACGGGATCCCGATTTGAACCCTACAATATTTACATATCAAGGAAATTGTAGAAAATTATTTTCTAATAGATGATCACTATGGTGAGTTAGGTCATATTAATTCTCACTTTATCAATTTAATGCGTAATAAATTTGTAAATAATGTGATTAGTATTAGACACAAAATTGAATATTGACCACAGTAAATAGACATTATTTTAAATGTTCATGAAGAAAGAGTATTATTATAGACTCAAGATGTGAATGGTCAAGAACACTTATTATTAAGTTTGAATTGTGCTAAACTAAAAACGTTAATTGTTGGAGCTTTATGTTTTGTAAGACATTTGGTTGATTTTAACGGTATATGATTGATGGACCAGGTTAGGCGAGCAAGAATAAGTGAAAGGATAAGGAAATTACAGGAACCTTGTGCTCAATATGGATAAGGTAACTGTTATTTTGTTTTCTCTGGATTAGGTAATGTAAACGTGTAGTTTTGAATTTTGGATTAGAATTAGGATGTTGTTTTTATTTTGGATTAGGATTAGGATGTTGTTTTGTTTATTAAGCAGCAAGCAAAGGACCTTTAGAAACAAGTGCAGGTATATATGATTCAGTAAATTAAACTTAAATTGCTTATATAATATATTATAAGTGTCACTTGGCTTTGCTTGGCTTTTGATTAACTTTGATTATTACTTTAATTATTTCAGACGCTATCAAATTATCATAAAAATTGCAGCTGCGACAAATACTAGCATGTTGTGATTATTTTGCAAAGGTGGGGGAAGCTAGAAAAGATTCCTAATTGATGAAACATTGAATGTTTTATTAATCAACTTCTACATACAAAGTAAAAAT
Organism: Sechiopsis laciniata; assembly: GCA_037833695.1. Lineage (NCBI taxonomy): Eukaryota > Viridiplantae > Streptophyta > Magnoliopsida > Cucurbitales > Cucurbitaceae > Sechiopsis > Sechiopsis laciniata. The sequence goes on from JBBMKA010017200.1 coordinate 19,360, forward strand.
TTACTTCCTTTTATTTTCCTTCAGCTGCATTGGGAAACATGAGAACAAATAACTAATATACAAGTAAGAGAGGATTAATTGAGATGGTATTGATAGGTTTGGAGCCTTGATTGTATTAGAAATATTAAAGGAGTATATGGGCAATGAGTTGAGAGTTAGTTAGAGTATAAATAATTATAAATATGAGAGGATTATTAAAGATATTCTCTAGAGAAAGAAGTTCCGAGTCCTATTAAATACAGGGTTAGTTTGTATTATTTTCATCCTTTATATTTCTATATTCAATAGTATGTTAGATCTTTGATCCTATCAAATTATTGTGCGCCTATCTAACAAATATATTAATGCTCAAACAAATTGAAACTAATATTACTTTGTTCGATCGACAATCATGTATAACGAGTTCATTTTTTAGAATCGGTAGAATGTGATAAGCCCAACTCATTTTTACTCAAAAGTTTAGTGAGATTTTATTGTTTAGTGGTAATTCAGTTTAGCACTATGATCACGGATTTAATCTTTAAAATCAGTATTTGGCTCTCATATTATTTGAGAATAGTATAATCAAATAAAATTTATAGGTTTCAATTAAGTTAAATATTTAATATTTTGCTAAAAAATGGCTATAATTAAAATAAAGATGCTAAAATTTGCTATCTACCATAAATTTTATTTTTTTTATCCAAAAATAAATCATTATAATGAAAAAGTATGAAATTTAAACCCATTCCCCAATATGATTAACATAACTGAAAGAAAAAAAAAATTGTTGGTGGGCCAGTGAGAACATAGCTTTCTTGCATAATCTAATACTCAAATCAGTTACTAGTTCAAATCTCATTGTTGTATATAAAAAGAAAAAATTGCACAAACTACTAGTATTTGTAACCATTTCTTAAAAAAAAAAAAAAAAAAAAAAAAAAAAAAAAAAAAAAAAAAAATCTGGAAGTTAACAATCGATCTTAAATGAATTGTCTTACAAAAAATTTTGTTGGTAAAAAACATAGTAACTTTCATGTCCGATCTTGATTTTAAAGAAAAAAAACAATCCTTTATGTCTAAATATCAATGTTCACACGAGATTTCGACAAATAAATAGAATCGAAACACGTGTAAATTAGGAATTTGTATTTGTATATTGATTTGAATATGTGCGAGTGTGAATACAATCTCTAATTTATTCCTCTGATTCTTTCTCTGTCATATACAAATATCCCAAGGGCATTTTAGCTTGTTCTCGAGGTTGGATGTGTCTCAAAGGCTTTGCAGCTTGTTCTTGAGGTTGACTTGTTTCGAGAGCTTTGTAGCTTATTCTCGATGTTGGATTTGTCTTGAGGGTTTCGCAGCTTGTTTTCAAAGTTGACTTTGTTGATGTTGGATCGGTCTTTGACTTGTCGATCTTTTTATCGATCTTTGACCTTGTTGATCTTCTATAATGATCGCTTGTTGACTTGTTGAACTTTTATGATGATCGATCTCTGACTTATTGATCTTTGATCGATCGTTGAATTGTTGATCTTCTATGATGATCGGTCTCTGACTTGTTGATCTTTAATGATTCATTGACTTGTTGATCTTTTATGATGATCGGTTTCTAATTTGTTGATCTTTGATCGGTCGTTGGCTTGTTGATCTTCTATAATGGTTGATTTCGGACTTGTTGATCTTTTATGGATCGTTGACTTGTTGATCTTCTGATCTTTGATCGGTCTTTGACTTATTGATCTGCCTAGATGATTGGTCTCTGGTTTGTTGATCTTTAGATTAGTCTCTGACTTATTGATCTTTTGATTGGTCTCTGACTTGTTGATCTGTTTGGATGATCAGCCTTTGAATTGTTGATCTTTTGAGAAGATGATCGATTTACCGGAGTCTTTGTCTTTGAGTGTTCTGAATTCTGAAGTTTAATTTTTGAATTCTCTAACTTACTGATTAATCTTGAAGGCTTTGGATGGATTGTAGGATGCTCTAAGTTCTCTTTGACTTGATGATTTGAAGTTTCTGAGTCTTCTGTTTGTAGTTTTCGAGTCAGGGTCCAGATCTAAGTCCAGTCCAGGTCTAGATCTAGTCCAGGTCCTCTGTAAATGAGGTAGAACTCTCTATTTATAGAATTTTAATAAGCTTGTGGACTTGGGTTTCCTGGGCCTTTGGGCCTAACCCTTAGATCTTTGGGCCTTATGTATCTTTGGACTTGACTATTGGATGAAGCCTCAGGTATCTTTGGATCTTATCGTTGGGCTTGAGCTTTGTGAACATTTGGGCCCAGTACATAGGCTTAAGTCTAACTTAATATAGACCTAAATTCCAAACGAACTAGCTTTTAATCTAATTGGTTTTTTGGGACAATTATTGATTTGTAATTGACCTAATATTTAATTAGATTTATTTGTAATGATGTGTCAATTTCTAATTGGTCGAAATTTCTAAGTCAACAAACAATTTTGTTGTTAAATACATAACCTTTTTTCATCTCAATTTAGTTCAATATATCATTCTTATTATTAAATCTTTCAACAAATAAAGAAAATCACCCTGGATAAATAACATAAGTTCAGTTCATGAATGATTTATTGTTTGGTTTTATAACATAAGTTCAATTCATTATCATGCTTTCAAAATAAAGTATTTTTCTAAATGTTTGCTTTTATACCTAAATAACAATTTTATTTAAATGCATAACTTTTTTCCATCCTAATTTGGTCTGACAAATCATTTTTAGTGTCAATGCAAAAATTCCCCGGTCAATGTACACATAATAACTTAGAGGTCTTAGATTTGAGGCCTCTCTATCCCTAATTATTTCAATCTCAAAAAAAAAAAAAAGGTCCTTTTTAGAATTAAATCTTTCCCTAATGAAAGAAAATTAAAATGAAAATAACATAATTTAATTCATGTCCTCAAAATATATATATGTTTGAGATCTTTCACACAACTACTAAAAAAACAAATATAGCATATAATAATCTTTCTAGAAATAGAGAACATATATCTCATGCATAAGAATTAGTTTAATTAACGAATACTGGTTAAATTATAAAAAAAAGAAAAAAAAAAGGACCAAGACTGGTTGGGTAAAATACCAACTGAACATTACAATTTGTGGCTCTTTTTTGCTTGTAAAAACATACATTATAAATTCATTTTGCATTAATATATCTTGGGGCTGTTCTGCCGCCGGGTATGGCCCAATATGATATAACCCGGCGGCACATACCAATGTTTGGGGAGAGAGTCTGGGGCCCGCAACCGTTTCTTCTATGTCCAACTCACCCGTTTTATCCAAGCCCACCTATCCAACTTCCTCCAAGCCGCTCAATTACCTGTCTTTTTTTTTTCTTTTTTTTTTTCCTATTTGTTTTAATATTCTAATTTAAATTAATGTCAGTTTGTTATATATATATATTTGGTCTTCTTTTTAATTTTAATTTTATTGTTTTTTGAAATGTGAAACTTGAGATCTTAACTCAAGACTTCCCAACTATCATATATGATCAAACCATTTTTTTTTTTTTTTTTTTTTTTGAGGTATATGATCAAATCAATTAAGCTACATACAATATTTTAAATAGATTTTGCCTTCTTTTTTGAGACTTAAAAATGGTTTTTACCATGAATTTCTTGCTCATTTTTCTCTTTTTAAAAAATTTTTTTTTTTTTTTTTTAGTTTTTTTCTTTATAAATTTTAATAATATATATTTATTGAATTAAATATATTAATATTATTCAAAAAATATTGATAAAAATAATTACCGAATTATATATATTAAAATGGTATGTTTAAAAGTTTATGAAAAAAAAGAACAAATTCAAAAGTATCATACACTTTCAAATATAATTTAAAAGCATAACTCAATTTCAAAAAAAAATTATAACTAAAATTTGGACATAATAAAGTTCATGAATTAACTATAAAAATTTAAAAATTGAAAGAAAATTCTCACGAATCTAATCTCATGTTAAACTAAGCTCACATTGTTGATTAATAAAAAAGATAAATAGTTTAAAAATTAAGATAAAAAGGTTTAAGTTAAAGTTCAAGAACTAATTTATGATCAAGAGGTTAATATATCATTTGTTAATAGATTTTGAAATTTGTTCCATATTGATTTTCAAACTTTCAAATGTTCGATTTTTCTCTTAAAAAATTAATCTATTAACTTTTGTTCTTGAAATTTATAAATATGTACACACTTTAACTTTTCTCGTACTAACAATATTGAGTCAATTCTTTATAAAAAAATTATTAAGTAAATTTAAATTATAATTAACTTCATATTTATCATAAACATTAATTTATAAGTTTTTTTAAGTAATAGAAAATATTATTGATATTTAGCCAATTTATATCATATATGCACCCCAAACATTCGGAGAACACCCTAAATTATACATACATACCAAACATTGACTTTCAGTACACCTCCAATTATACCTGCATTCGAAACACCAACTTTTATTATACCCTCCTATCAAACCACACTGATTTTGATTTTTGATTTTTTATATTTTATACCATCCCTACAAAATATTTACCATATTATACCATCTTACAAAATTTTTACCCTGCAGCCAAACACATCTTTTATGGTCAAGGTGTTTAAGAAAATCAAGGTGTTTAAGAAAATCAATTTCTTAATTGATCTTTTAAAAATTTAGGTCATATTTTATTTTTTATTATTTTTTATTTTTTGAATTAAAGAAGAATAAAATTGGTCCAAATCAAACATGTATGGACATAAAAAAACATGTGTCAAAACATAACTTAAATTACTCTTTTTTCCCTAAACTAATGGTATGTCGGGTCAAAAGTGGAAGCTTATACGTATAAAACCAATTTCATTCCTTTCAAAAAAAAAAAAAAAAGAAAAAAAATCAATTTCATTAAGAAAAAGATATGACAACCAACATACCAATTAAGGCCCATATTCACTTTTGATTACATCCGGTATATATAAGCAATACTAATTAAATGGTCAAATTCATACTTAATCCCCGGGTTAAATTTAATTATTTTATGGAAAAAAAAAATCTCAAAGAGAGAGAAAGAGGTGATTGCAAGACGCAGTTTAAATAATAAAGAACAAGAAAGGGACAGTTGACGTGAAGCATAATTTAAATATTACCAAACCCAATATTTGAGAGACAGTTAAACTAAGATCCGTTAAACAAGAAAAAAAAAAGATTAGCTTACTTTGAATGAGGAAGAGTTCAGTGCAGACATGTATGCACCCACTTTAACAGTCACACATAATAAAAAAAAATTTATAAACAAAAAGATATTATAAAAAAAAAAAATTGTGGCTCTCAAAGAGCCACATCAACGGCAATTTTAGTAGGGTTGCAGCCATGGCTATATTCAAATTTTTCTCAATTTAAATTCGATACTTAAACTAAACAACATCGACCAGTTTAATTGTTGGTCACATATATACAGTACTGAGCACAAATAATGCAAAATGTACTTTTATAAAATTTAAAAAAAAAACAAAAAAACAAAAGATAAAAGACAAAGAAGTAAATTAGGGAAGAACCCAACGTTCACCTTCCATATATTTTGAATTCTCCCTCTCAAAAAGAAGCTTTCAAATATTATTCAAACAAAAATAAATATAAAAAAAAACCATTTAAAAATTGCAGCTCAACAAATTTCCAAAATCCAGTCCCGACCACATTTAAACTTACAGCCCCTTTCTGCAACCACATTTTTCGATTTTTTTTCTGCCATGGACGATCAAGATGAGCTTGAAAATGTTTTTCAACCCTTCCCAACTTCGGTCTCTTTTGCGTCACCTCTTCATACGCCGTCTCAGCGCCGCCTCTCCAGCAGCTTCACCCAACCCAGGCCGCCGGTCCCCGCCGTTCGACGCCTGGCTTGGGTCTCTCTTCAGGGCCGGCTCGTCAATGCCGAACCAGCCAGTTCGGCTCGGTCTATTGGAGGCAGCTTGGGCCCTGACGAAGCCATCGCTTGGCAGTTGTTCAGCCCCATTGAGCGGTTCCTTATAGTTGCCGTCATCGGAGTTGCGGTTTCCGAGTCAAAGAAGAACCACCAGATCGGCCAGCTTCAAAGAGCTGTCGAACTTAGGGTATATATTTTTTTTTCCACTATGGATTTATAATGGAGTTTTAACTTAACAAATCTAGGTTTAGGGCTTTGCCTTGCGTCTTTAATTTCAGCCAGTGTAAACGCAATCTTCATCCAATAAAATGGTATTTTCTGAAATTAATTGGGTAATCAATGAAATTTATTCTATACAATTTTCTGTTAAATGTATCTCGAGTTTCTCATGCGTTACAATTTCATGCCACTACTTTTATTTGTCCCAATTCTCTGGCCCCATGGGACTTTTCAGCATATCTCAAGAGTTCTTTTTATTAAGAATCCATTGGTGGTGGCCTAGCCAAACTAATTGCTCATTTTTGGGAACTCTGGAAAGTACTTACTCTTTAGTTTCTGCAGTGATATTTAAACTAATTTCTCTGCTTCTATTAAAAAAAAATTGAAACGGAGTTTTTTTAAAGCTGAATTTTGATTGCTCAATTGTTTGCTATCATTCTGTAAAGGTAACTGGCTATGTTTTTCCTGTGGGGTATTTGGGTATGAGAATCTAATGACTTTTGTTTGGTGGGTCATTTTTCTGTATTAAAATTGTTCATGTTTGGAATAACCAGGATCAAGTGCTTCTAAGCATGCAACAGAAGCTTGATGACCTATGTGATCAAGTCAATCCCATTAAGGATCAAAATGACATGGCTTCAAGAAAGAATGCTGATTTGGCAGACACTGGGGCCTTTGGCCAGGACAAAATTAAGTTTATTGATTGTGGTTGTTGGCACTGTGATGAGCATCACCATTTGTTCAGTGGTTTGGAGGTATAAATGCTCTATTTCTCTATTATCGCTTCGCTTTGAACATTATGATCTTAGTTTTTCCCTTATTGTTTATTTTTGTTTTTGTTTCAGCAGTGTTACACTGGGACAAAACCCAGTTGCGGATCAGAGACGATGCAATACAAAATGCCACTCATGAACGAAGCAGAGCAAGAGGAGCGTCGTATGTCTGATTTGTCGGATTGGGCTTCTAGTGTCACGTCTGCTGCTGATATACAGGCTAGTCCAATATTTATCTAGTTTTTTCTGCTTCAGATTTTCAAATGATTTCAGAATATTATATAATATGCTGGCAATTGGGCATTAGAGAATGACGACACTGCAAAATTTGGACCATTCTTTTGTGAGTTTTGTATTGACATTTGTTGTTAGACCGGTTCCCCTCAATTGCAATAAATAGTTAGGGCGTTTGTAGATGGAGAATGAAAATTGTTAGAGTTGTTTATTATGTATATATATTTGTTTATTGTGTATTTCTAGTATTATGTCTGTTAGGCCCATTGGTGCTAAGGTTACTCTATATTCTATATAAAGGCATTGCCTCCATGAATAATAAGAAGAACGACTATTCAATCTCAATATTATTTTACATGGTATCAGAGTCGTCTTGGCATTTCCGAAATTAGGGTTTGGTGTTCACATCTCGAGGTCTTTTGAGTTGTGGTTCTGCCGTCAAGAGTTACTGTCTGCCAGTCAAAAGAAATCGTCTGTCATCTGTTAGATCGATCGTTAATCGTAAAAAATTTTTGGAGTCCGTTTTCAATGAAATCTACACCAAATATTCAGAGAGGGCCGATCTACAAATTTGTACAAGTTTCGTCGCGAAACGACGAGTGATCCGAGCTCAAGCGTCAAAAACAGATTTTTTGTCGCCGAACACAAGCACCGTGCGCGAGGGCGCGTGGATTGCTTGTTTGGTGCATTCTTGGATGGGTTTTGTCCGCGCTGACCTCCTCTACGTTTCTGTCAATTTTATTTTTTTCGATCCAACAATCCCAGGTCCAGATCTGACGTTTTCCATTTTGTTCGGACTCTGATTCTGAAATTTTTTGTTGGGTTTTTCTCGGGACGACGTTCTCTACAAGTCTGTGGAATCGGATTTCTATTTTCGGCCTCCATCTGTCTCAAGTCTGATCGTTGAGGTATTTTCGGGTACTTTTGTTCTAAATTTTTGCTTCGTTCAGATCTGATTTTTACTCAGAATACTAGTTGTTTGCTGATTTATTTAGTTTCGTTGATAATTTATGGCAGAAACTAAGCAAACTATGATTTCTCATCCGATGGAAATTACGAAGCATAAGTTAAATGGCTCAAACTATCTCGATTGGCATAAATCGGGTCATGTAAAAAGAGACTGCATGAAATTGCAGTATCACAATAAGAAACTTCAGACTGCCCATCTTGCATCCAATGAAAATATTTTTGCTAACGAGTTTACTCAACTCCGAGTATCGTCTTCGAATCTTCCTGCTGCAACTCTTGCAGAATCAGGTAACAACCATTGTCTTCTTACATCGTCCTCCAAATGGGTCATAGACTCTGGTGCCATTGCCCATATGACAGGTAACATGAACTTGTTTCCTACTTCTTTGTCGCTTGCATCCTTTCCTACTGCCACTTTAGTATATGGGTCCTCGTTCCCTATTCAAGGATTGAGCTCGATAACACTTACTTCTACACTTTCCTTATCTTCCGTGTTATGTGTACCTACCTTCGCGTACAATCTAATTTCAGTAAGTCAACTTTCTCATGATCTAAATTGTTATGTCTCGTTTTTTCTTAGTTGTTGCTTGTTTTAGGATCATACGACAAAGAAGATTATTGGTAGAGGGCATGAATCTGGAGGTCTCTACATTACTTAGTGCTCGAACAGACTACAACGTCTAGTGAACGTTGTAGTCTGTTCGAGCACCAAGTCTTTGTTCCAGCTCCATTGTCAGTTAGGTCATCCGTCGCTGTCAGTTTTAAACAAGTTATTTCCTGAGTATAGTAAGTTGTCATCTCTGAATTGTGAGTCTTGTCAGTTTTCAAAATTTCATCTTCGTAGTTCGAGTCCTAGAGTTAATAAAAGAGCTAATGCTCCTTTTGAATTAGTGTATGGGGTTCAAGTTCTGTAGTGTCTAAAACAGGTTTTCGTTATTTTGTTACATTTATTGATGATTATTCTCGTCTTACCTGGGTTTATTTTATGAAAACTTGTTTAGAATTATTCTCTCATTTTTGTGCATTCAATGCTGAAATTTGAAATCAATTCAACGTCTCTATCAAAATCTTACGCACTGATAATGGTGGTGAATATTTTTCTAACATCCTTGGTGCTTATCTTCGTGACAATGGCATTATTCACCAATCTTCGTGTTCTGACACTCCATCTCAAAATGGGATAGCTGAAAGAAAAAACCAACATTTACTCGAAAGTGCAAGGGCTTTGTCATTTTACATGAATGTCTCGAAGCATTTTTGGATTAATGCCGTGTCCACATCTTGTTTTTTAATAAATTGAATGCCTTCGACTGTTTTAGGTGGTAAGATTCCATTTAAAGTCTTGTTTCCTACCAATGAAATGTTTCATATTTTGCCTAAAATATTTGGTAGCACATGTTTTGTTCAGGATGTTAATTCTTGTCGTACTAAATTCGATCTGAAATCTTTGAAATGTATCTTCTTGGATTATTCTCGTGTTCAGAAGGGCTATCGTTGTTATTGTCCAAGTACTAATAAGTATCTTGTCTCATCTGATGTTACATTTTTTGAAGATGCGTCTTTTAGTTCGCCATCTAGTCATTCCCATGAGACAGATGATTTGTTTCTCTATGAGGTGGTCTCCACACCGTCTTATCCTGATCCGTCTCCATTAGTGTCTATTCCTTCCCGTCCTCCTATTATTCAGGTATACTCAAGGCGTAAGCAGCAACAACTACAGATACATGCTCTGCACTAGAGGCTTCTTCGACGTCTGACTTGCAAACGAGCGAGATGACCTTGACTTACCAATTGCTCTTCGCAAAGGTAAACGTTTGTGTACCTATCCTATTTCTTTGTGTGTGTCTTATCATCAGGTATTCACACCTGCTTTTTCATTTCTTACGTCTCTTGATTTTGTGTCCTTACCTAAGAATACAAATGACGCACTATCGCATTCTGGGTGGCGACAAGACATGATCGAGGAGGTGACTGCATTGGATGACAATGATACTTGGGAGCTAGTAGCTAGCCCAACAGATAAACAGACTATCAGGTGTAAATGGGTGTATGTTGTCAAATTAAATTCTGATGGATCAGTGGCTCGTCTTAAAGGACGGCTAGTTGCCAAAGGTTATGCTCAAACTTATGGGATCGACTATAGTGATACTTTCTCTCCAATTCTGAAGATGATCCTATTCGGTTATTTATATCTATGGCTGCTTCGAACTCTTGGCCGTTATATCAGCTTGATATCAAGAATGAGTTTCTACATGGGGATCTTCAGGAAGAAGTTTATATGGAGCAACCACCTGGGTTTGTTGCACATGGGGAGAATTCCAAGGTATGTCGACTTAAAAAATCATTGTATGGCTTGAAACAGAGTCCACGGACGTGGTTTGGGAAATTTAGTCAAGCACTAGAGAAGTTTGGAATGAAAAAGAGCTCGTTAGACATTCTGTGTTTTATCGATGATCAACACAAGGCATTACTTTGCTAGTGGTTTATGTTGATGATATCGTGACTACTGGAGATGATAGTTTAGGTATAGCCTTGTTGAAAACATTCCTACATAGCCATTTTTGTACTAAGGATTTGGGAACCCTTAAATACTTCTTGGGTATTGAGGTTATGAGGAGTAAGAAAGCCATTTTCCTGTCTCAAAGGAAGTATGTTTTTGATTTGTTATCTGAAATAGGAAAATTGGGCATAAAGCCGTGTAGTATTCCGATGGTACCTAATTCGCAACTTGTCAAAGACAGAGAAGCATTTTCAGATCCTAAGAGGTATAGGAGAATGGTTGGGAAATTGAACTACTTGACAGTAGTTACACGACCTGATATATCATATTCGGTGAGCCTGGTAAGTTAGTTTATGTCATCTCCTATAGTGGATCATTGGGCTATTGTAGAACAGATTTTGAGTTACTTAAAATCTGCACCTGGAAAAAGAGTACTGTATGTGAATCATGGACATATGAATATCGAGTGTTTTTCGGATGTCGACTGGGCAGGTTCCAAGGAAGACAGAAGGTCTACTTCAGGGTATTGTGTCTTTGTGGGAGGCAATCTAGTGTCGT
>JBBMKA010017211.1:0-30497 GCA_037833695.1 Sechiopsis laciniata
TCGCATTAGATTTTTCTATAATAAGACCAAACAATGACTCTAAAATGTCCTAAATACTGACTCTATTTGAGAGTCATCATTAACACATAACCAATCCTATCCATTTTAACGTCAAACCTAGGCAATTCAATCTAGGGCATAACAATAACGAAATGCTAACTACGAACCCCTAAGCAACAATACAGACAAACCAAACACATATTTATTGCAACGTGTATACAACTAATCATAGAAAAAAAACCAAACATATATTCATTCCAACAAGTATACAACCAATCAAAGATGAAATAAGCAATGACAAATCATACATATATCAATTCATGAGCTACCAAGTTCATTAGGGCCATTTAAGTCACAAAACTACATGCATTTCTTGTAGGCAATCAATCATAACAAGCAATCGAGTAATCATGAAATCAATAAGTCCAACGCAAAAACAAGCAATAAGGTACAACTTAGAAGGTAACAGATCCATTCTATAACTACGAGTCTATCTAGTTCCTTATGGGGTTCCATACACAAACATTCATGTAATAAGACATAAAGAATCTATTTTCCGTAAATTCTAATCTGCCACTAATCACATGCATTTAAGCTATAATAGAACTCCTTACCTTTCCAACGACTCGACCAAACCACGCGAACAAGAGTGAAACTGAGATGACGACGCTTCACCAGAACACGACAGCATTGACGGTGGCGCGTGGCCGGCTGGCGACGGCGCGTCGCCATGAAAACCAACATACCTTACCTCTTTTTCTTCGTCTCACTCTCAAAAGCATGAAACTGGTCTCGAAATCACGAAGGGACTTCTCTAGCTCCGCAAAACTACAAAAGAAGTCACGAGTTCTTAAAGCTTCTCATCGAAATCCATGGTGAACGGAGATACGAAGGAAACTTTAAAGGGAAGAGCGACCTACCCATGAAATGTTGAGGAAAAGAAGAGGGGGAGCTTGCTCCGGTGATCCATGACGAAGAGGAGCTTGCACTGGGATCTCAATGAAGATCGAACAACGCTGCTAAAGATGCTAACTAGAAGAAGGCGACTAGACAAGGCAGATCGAACAGCGGTGGAGGAAACGGTAGCCAATGGCTGAACCGCGACGTCGATGAACGCTGGCAGGAAGCGGATCAGACAGTGGTGATGATTGGCGATAGAGCTGCTTCCTCGCGAGCTGTTGGACAAAATCGAGTGAATCGGACGGCTTGCAGCGAGCCACACGGCGGCGGGGGAGAGTGGGTTGGGGAGGGTGATCCACGTGAAGGCTGTATCTTTCAGTGGGAGCGTGACACGTGTCCGAAAAGGAAAGCGCTAAGATGATGGGTGGCGCTGTGTGAAGACACGTTTGTTGGGATGTGAAAAGGCTAATAGGGAAAATTTATCTTTTATTCTAAAAAATATTTCCATTTTAGTTCTATAAAAACCCTAGCTATAAAACAACCCTAAAACCACTTCCTAAATGAACTTTTCAAAATAACCTATACCCAAAAAGCAAATAGAACAAAACATTAATTTGAGATTTATGTAAATTAACCCATACTCAAATAATATATACCGTAAACCTTGGAAAAGTGATAAGATCAAGCACAATTTAAGGATTTCAAATAAACTTCAAGATTTTCTTTAATAATTGTAGATGAATCTCCAAAACCAAATAATTAGCTAGACATGTTTCAAGATTCCATTAAAATATAAATATATTTAAAAAGAACTAGGATATTACACTAACTATCTTGTCGAAACGAGTGGTTGGAATTGAAATAGGTCTAGATTACATTTACTAAATTTTTCTCTAAATATTTTCACTAAAATTAATTTAAAAAGATAAATAAGGATTTGCTAAATTGGAATTAGCTCTTTAATTTTGAAATCAAATCTATTAATTATGGAATATAAAAATATTACAAAAATAATAATAAAAAATTATTATTAATTTCTAAAATGTCTTTAAAACGATTATAAGCTAGTATTAGTCAGACCTAATAAACTATCTTGCATAAACAAACAGTTAAAATTGGAGTGAGTCTCATTTAATTTCCTAAATTATGTTTTACAGTGGCATAGGCTTGTAAAACTGAACCATTATATATATATATAAATTGTTCTCTTGGTCATCGATTATTCTTCTACTAAGATATGAATATAGAAGGGAATATTATTGGAGTAAGCATGTGAAAGAGAGAATAATTTAATTAGAAGGGTGTGATGATTTAAGATGTCCCACTCAAAGGATACAAAATTGGAGAGTAGGGAAAAAGTCCACCTAATAAAGTGCAACTAAAACGACTCCTCCACAAATTGACAAACTTCATTGTCCATCTATTTATTATTTTATTTGTTATTCTATTTCAAATCTAAACACCAAAAAGCTAGAACCTTTCCTTTTTTTTCTTAAAAAAACCCTTTTAAAGATTACTATAAAATTAGGTCAAATTTGAAAGAAGATCCTAATATTTGATGGTTGAGTTTACGTTTTTTGTTTTTTTTTCATAAGTCGTTATTATTATTATTTTTGAGGATACAACATTTAAGGGTGGAGGATTTGAACCTTGACCTCAAGGTCACTAGGTGTACATTGATGTTGTTGAGAATCTCACATTGATAAGGTGAAGATATCTCTTAATGTTTAAAATGTAAGTGAACTACTCCTCTCATTACCAATTAGTTTTGCGATGGATCTCCACATTATTTGATATCGTATCAGAGCCCATTAAACCCAAACGAGTATTCAGTACAAAAATAAAATTGAGATCCAATCTAAGATTGGTAGCTCAATAGAAGCACCATCTTCAGGAGGCATGTTGAGAGAATATCTCTTAATGGATATCCACATTATTTGATAGATATCACTTAAGGACTCGTGTTGGCTCATTATGTTTTAATTTTAACAAATAACTTTAGGATATTTATTTTTAATATATCAATAATATTTAGCCATTGAAATTTTCAAAGTCACTACTCTTTTGAATTCAATCCAATATAAACTTAAGACTTTTGGTTGAAGATATACCATGCAGCCGTGACCGTACCCTAAGAATGATGTTAACATATGTGGCGCCTCTAGCACTATACATCTCAATCCACTTTTTTATTTTTTTAAAAAAAAATGAATATATGTGTAACGTCATGGTTTGGGTGCAGTCATAGCTGCACCTAAATTGTTCTCGAAGATATATTGTTCATTATATTCCCTAATTTTAAAAATCTTTGTGTGATACATTGATTGGACTAATAAACGATTATGTGAAATGACTTGACATTGTTCAAAGAAATAAAGCACAGCCCTATTGTGAAGAAAGAAAAGAAGAAGAAGAAGAACAAAAAAAAAACAAAACTGCTGTAAAATGTATTTTGGCTTCTAGGAAAGAAAATGAAGTATTTTCATATTTCACTCCTCGATTTTTTTTTTTTTTTTTTTTTCGCTCCACATCCTTTTGGCTCTTAAAATTATTCTCGTTCATATATAAGATAATCTTTTTTCTTATAAGATAATTCAATTTCTAACTATTCCACTTTTACCGAATTCAACAATGTAAGAGATTCGAATTCATAATTAATTATCAAATCTATAATCTATTTTGATTGAAGTTATATATTCTTATAATAATATTTGAATTTAAAGATTCAAACTTAATACTTTTTATCATAAACACAAAATTCATATAAGTTTAACAATGCTCAAACTAGAATTTAAGTCATACATTTCACTAAATAATTTCTTTTTTGTAAAGATGTAAATTCCATATGTTTCTCACTCTTGTTATCCAAAATTCTACCTTTAGTTTTTTGGGAAATTTTTCATGAATAATTAAAAAATGAAAGAAATTATATGAATATCAAAATTTTAGAGATTTTTTAATGTAGCCAAAATTGATTTAAATAGAGGACAATTCACTCAACTTGTAACATTCTACCCCATTGATTTAAAACAATGAAATGAAACTTATTGAAGACAATATAAAATATTTTTTTAAAGTTGTCGTAAAAAAGAAATGCTAGAATCAGCTGCCTATAGTAAATTCTCTAATTTTTTAATTACAAACTATTTCTGAAAATTACTTTTTTTAAAAAAGTAAAAAATTAATGAAATCAAATATTTAATTTATCAATATGAACACACTTAACTAGTCAAATACTATAATCTCCACTAAAAAGTGAGAAGTTGAAGTCTCTAGCTAGTTTCTTTCATTTAAAAATAAAAGAAAAGGAAAAGTTTAAAATTAAATTACTCATCAAATTAACTAGGTTTAAATACTTTTTTGGTTTTAAACTTTGAATTTTTTCTATTTTTATCAACACACTTTCAAATGTTTTATTTTGTTCTTTCAATTTTTAAATTGTTTCATTTGGCTCTTCTAACTTTGAATTTGTTCTATTTTAATCATTGCCAATTTTAGACCTTAAACCTTCAACAACAACAACAAAAAAAAAAAAAAAAAAAAAAAAAAAAAAAAAAAAAAAAAAAAAAAAAAAAATTTGAAGTATTGGTCATTATTAGAAAATTTTGGTTGATTTCTCTTTAAAAAATAACCATCTTTTTCTATAAATTTTAGAAATTTATTCGCATTTTTCTTTGTTTAAATTAAATTTATTAATATTATAGAACCAATCTTCATTAATATCAACTTCAAATTTATCATAAGAACAAATGTTAAATTTTTAAAAATTTAGGAACTAAAATTATATATTTGAAAGACTAAAGATTAAAATGGAACGAAATCGAAAGTTTAAAAACTAAAATTGACATTTTAGAGTTTAGATATTAAAATAGAATAAAAACTCAACAAAATAGTAATTTAAACAATTAAATAATATGAAAAAGGATTGTATGCCTTCTCAAGCTGAAGACATACATTTTAAATATTTATCATTCTTATTATCCAAAATTCTAACTTTAATCTTAACAAAAGAAAATATTTCTTAAAATACTTTTTTTTTTTTTTAATTGAATGAAATTTCACATTTAATTAGCAATTTGAGCGTAAGTTTTATAATCTCAATTAAAGTCCAGAGGTTGGAGTTCTTTATTTTATTTTACAAATTAGCCATTATCAGCATGTATTCTTTTTCCTTTGGTTGATTAATGGATATGCATGTTCCATTTTCCATTTTGAGGGGAGGATTAAAAAGTATAATATTGTTAAATAAGTGTGGCACCCTTGGGTCACATATTTTCAAAAATAAAATTTTTAAAAAACGAAAAGGTATTTATGTGTCACCAAATTTGGTGGCATATGCTCTTAAGTTGGGTTGGGTAATGTGTAAGGAAGTTTTTTTTTTTTTTTTTTTTTTTTGAGGGGGTTAGATAATGGTTAATTTGGTTGAAATTGTAGATGGTTAGTTTTAATTACAGTTATTTAGTTATTCATCTTTTAGGTGTATAAACATTTCTTTTGGAATTATGAATATATTGATGTATCTTTTATCCGAGTTTTTTTTAAAACATTTTTTATCCGAGTTGATTACTTCTAATATATATTTGTTTTTTAATTTAAAAAAATTTTAACATTCAAATTACTTACAAAATTAAATAATATGTAAAAGGATCCTATGCCTACTTTTTTTTTTTTTGAAAAGATCCTATACCCATTTGCATCTACTCTTTTTTGCTTTTGTTAAAAGTCAACCCAACGTAATAATTTAGCTTTTAATACAAATAGCATAATTAACAAAAAGAAAAAACACACACACACATTTTTTCTCTTTTTTTTTTTTTTGAAACACACATTTCTTCTCTTAAGTACATATTGGTTGTTCAAACATTCCATTCCATTCAATCAATGTGCACGCATTTTATCAGATGATTTATATATATGCATATGGGAGTTTACTCTCCATAGCAACTTTTTAATATTGCATTATATGTACACGAGATAATGTTTTTTTTTTCAATTTTACCTTTTCCATATTAAACATTAATTGAAGGCTATCAGTGAATGAAAAAATCTATAAGAAAAATTATTAAAGATGATCAACTGAAAATTGATTTAATATTATCTACTTAAAAATTATTAAAGATTATCCACTGAAAACTGATTTATAGGCAATCAATTTTAAATTGATTGAGGCATGAGTATTGTAAGCACTTTAAAGGATTGTATTATTTTCTCGCCATATAAATAATGATTTTGAAAAAGTACTATTTATGGTATTGAGTTTTTTTTTTTTTTTTTTTTTTTTTTTGCTAGACATGTAAAATTCCATATATATGAGTACACACATGTAATCTATTGTATGAGTTAGTTGGATTATTTATTTTGTAGCAACGACAAGATATGATAGATGGTATGATTTTTAGATTTTAAGAAAGGGAATGTTCAAAACTATTTTAAAACATTAGAATACATGATATTATTCACTAAACTTTCAACCTTTTGGAGAGAAATTTACAAATATCTAAGAATGAAGAGCCTAGTTACTTGGGAAAAGAAGGATTTTTATTCATTTTTAATTTCCATACTATAGGCCTATATAATATATGTCCTATCATCTACAAATGAATCTGTACTATCGAGTGAGTTGATGACACAATTGGTTATCTTGTTTTGTAACACCCTAATTATTTTAAGTATATCCATGTATTTTATTGAAAATTATAATTTTGAAACACCTCTAACTTTATTAGTATTTTGGAGAGATTAATTAGAGCTAATGCTTGGAAAATAACCTTCAAATTATATTTAAAGTGCATTATGGTTATTTTGGGTAGATATTAAAATCACTTTATGGTTAGGGTTTTATGGGTTTTTAAAATAGATTTAAATGGAAAGTTGTTTTGCTATATAAAGAATATTTAATTAAATTCTTCACACTTTCTCTTTCCGTTCATCCAGCCAACAACCCATTTTCTCATCTATGTTTTGCTTCAGCCCTCAATCCCAATGTCCACGTGTCCACACCTTAGCCTTTGGATTTTGATCAGCTTTTGCATCCTCTCCACGTGTCACACGCGCAATGGCCAGCGCCCCCTCATGCACAACAATTGCTCTTCGATGCCGGCGTGGCTCGTGGTTCCTTGTCCGACAACCAACTGCAGCCTCCGTCGACGAGCCTTCCGGACAGCTAGCGACGCCTAGTTAGATCCGACCACCGCGAAGCTGTGGAAAGTAGTAGAGTCGAGTTCGCTCAACAGCGACGCGAGTCTCTTCCTCTGCATGAGCGTCTCTTAGGCCGCCGAGTCTCCAACGCGTGCTCTATTGGTTTCTAACAAGTTTCTAGTAAGTTCTGCCGCTTTTAACTCCTTCTCCTCCATGTTTTTCGGCGAGTTGTTTCTTGAAAATCCACTTATTCTTTCTAAGTTTGACTGAGCTAGAAAGGTCCGTTTAAGAATCCGAGACTAGATTCGTGACCAGGAGACTGAGACAAAGAAAAAGAGGTTAGGTTAGTGCATCTTCGGGGTGACGTGTCGCCAGCTCAGTTTTGCGTCCCCGTTCACGTAGTGGGCTCTGTTTTGTATCGTTGTGCTTCGTTTGTGCATTTCATTGACTTTTACTCGTGATCCTTTGTTTAGGTGATTCTCACGATTCATCGTTTCGACTCGTGGGATTCTCTTGGTGATTCGGTCAAGTCATCGAGAAGGTAAGGAGTTCTATTATGAACTGGGTTTTATGGTTTGAAAAGCATGTGAATGGTTGCTCGTTAAGTTTTACAGGAAATGAATGCTTTATGACTTGTTACATGATTGTTGTGGTTAGAATCTATGTGATTGAACTGGCTATACTCGTGATAGTGTAGAATAGTAATGAATCTTCTGAACTGCATTTTCCCTCTGTTTGTTATGCCCATGTGATCGAATCGTCTTTCTCTGAACCATACTTTTTGCTCGTATATTTGATGAACTGTTAATCTGTTTGATTGTTCAAATGACTGTTGTGCTTAGGATGATGCATATAGTGATTGTGATTGAAATTCCCCTAACGTGTTAGGTAGGTCTTGAATGATTATGTGTATGTTTCAATGTTGCTGTTTCATCCATGGTAGGTTGTGCACGTGTTAAAATGATTATATGTTCGATTCCATCTTTGTTTGACAGTATACGTGCTATAATGATCATGTACTCGATTTTTCTGTCTTGCTGCCTAGGAGTTTGCTTGTAGCAACCTTTTATCATGATACTTGATGCTATTATTCGGTGTGGTATAAATAAACTAATGATAAAATCTAAGTATAAGACTTTATTGCTAAAGCCTCATGCTTTGGAATCGCATTCACGCAAGTATACGCGGTCGAAAGTGATAAGTATTTACATTGTATCATTCTTCGTAGGGATTGATGTCTACAATCAGATAATTAATCTAAGAGTTGTGCAAGAAATTTAAAACAACGATTTCGGGATTTTGGTTTTGTTTAACATCTAAATACAAAGATAAAAGTAAAATGAAAAATGAACTAAGTAAGGCTCGGGTTAAAGTTATGGGATGCATCTAGCAATTCCTAGGATAAAATGCGGTAAGTAGTAATCGCCATACTTCGCCTAATAAACATGTGCTTTCGCTTTCATTTGCATTAAGCCCAACTTCCGTTGCGACTCAATGTAATTATCAACCGGCACAGCGTATGCAGTAGTTACGCATTTATCTCTAAACTCTGATTTAAAGTACGAAAGACTTAATACTAACTTACTGAACATGCAAACTAGCCTTAGTTTATGTGACACCAAACTTTCTACAGTTTTTTTGCTTGTTGTTCTGATTCGCGACGCTTTTAGCATTTCAAATTCTCTTGGATAAGATACTAATAATGTTTCTAATTCCTGTAGATATAGCAATAAATTAGCACAACATGGAATCTTTGGCATTTAAGTACAAAAGACATTCAACATTCAAATTTTACTCTAAAAGTCACTAGTTTCCTTAGCCTTTTATAGCTAAGCTCATAAATCATGCATGCATCTTATTTACATGAATTTCTCATCTTAATTCTATTCTAACTCTAAAGTTCATTCAATTAATGCACAAATAACTTTGGAATATATTAAGATATTAGCCTAAATAATGCTATATTTGAGAGCTATCAAACCCCCAAACTTGAAGCATTGCTCGTCCCGAGTAATACTCCATATATTAACGTGCAAAGAAATTTTTATATAAATGCTTGTAAGTAAATGCTCTCAACAATGTTCTCAATATCGCAGTCTAATTAAGTAAAATTTCATCACAAGCTAAACACATCAACTTCTATCCTAGAAATTTTAGTTCCTCGTCTTGCTAAAACACTTTTCTTACTGATAATACGCTCTTCCAAGTTAGACTAAAAACTGAGCCCTCTAGAGATTAATGCCTATGGCTTGAACCACTTAACTCAAGCCCTTGATCATCCTATGTTTGCCTAAAACATTATGTCCGAGACTTATTTATTTGGGTTCCTTTGAGTAAATTTTTCACATGGCTGCAATTCCATCACTCTCGGCATGGCTCGTTTGAGCATAAAACGTTCTAGCTAAGTATTGGAATTTCTTAAGCTTGCGCTTGATTGGGTGGCCAGCGGAATACTTGGAATACCCACGGCTATTTACTCTTATGCCATTTCATTTTTACCCAGAATGTTTTGATCTTTATTTTATATGCTCAAAATTTTATTTTATTTTATTTTTATTTTTATTTTTTTGCTAAATGCTATGCATTTTACTTCACTCTTTTTTTTTTCTCAGCACATCACTCATCGGGCTTGCCCTCGCCCTGAAACTTAAAATCTTCATTGTCCTCAATGAAGGTGAGGCTTAGTTCCCCCAAACTTTGTTTGTTCTAAGGTTTGAATTCTACGTTTCAAGCTTTCGATTTTAACCTTGAGAGTTAACTCATTTTTTCTTCCGATTTGGGATTAGTGTATTATCAATTTAGTACGCATTTCAGCTAGTCCATCTCCTAAAATCCTAAGGATAAAGGTCGGTGTTCTAGATTGTTCAGAAATTTTTTTTCTATATTAGACTACAACATCAGAGAGTAGAGCGAAAAACCATTTATTTATAGCATTCACTGCTTCATTTTAAAGATGCATGAATATGAGCAAAAGATTTTTCTATTTGATTCCTAATTTGCTTCCTAGGCCAAGGTAAACAAGAGCATTGAATAAATTTCAGTATAGATATCTGAAAAGTAAGAAATAAAGACAAAGAAGGACATAAACTTCCTTTCACTTTTCATCTAGAATTTGTCACGTCAACACTGCTTCTTCTGGTTCTTTTCTGCTGCGGTTTGTTCATCCTGCTTTATAACTTGTTCGTTCGCGCTGCTGATACCTACTCGTTTTCAAACTCAAAACTAGAAAACAAAAATTGTCCTAACAAATTAATAAAAGAAAATCTATCCTAGCAAAATTCAATAACTTCTAAGCAAACAATAAGAGAAATTAAAAACTTGTAAATGCTCGGAGCCAAAATTTAAATTGTACTGACTATGCATGCTCTGAGCATCACATTCCAGGAATGCGTTATGCACACTCTACCTTTGGCCATGTAATAATCTTCTTCACGGCACCATCTTTGATAGCTTTTTTCTATTACGGCTCCAAACTCCTCCTTCTTGAGGTGACTTCCTACCAAAACTGTTTTTAGTAGATAGAGGTGCCTTCCGATTTGGTCAGGTTGTATTGCCTTTCATCAGATTTTTGAATGATCTCTCGATTGAGTTCTTGAGGGCATGATAGTTCAAAAGTCGTTTGCGTAATTTCTAAGGGTTCAACACTTTTAAAACCATCTTCGGTTTTCTACAACTTTTGCTTCATCACCTCTTTCTTAAGGGGTTGATGCTTTTCTTCTTCGATCTTAGCTACGGGCTCTTCCTCCACAAAGCTGATATTTGTTTGAGGAATTTCTTCCACCATGTGGCTTTCTTCAACTCCACGTTGTTCAGTGGTAATCTCACAACTCTTCGGTTCAGGTTCTGGTTCATACCATTCGTCGTCAGTTGTTGTTGGGGATGCGTAAGCCACTGAAAGAACTTCAGAATGCAAAGTCTTTATCTTTGTCCCCAATAGCCTTATTTGAATGTTTAAATCTTGCATCAAGGCTTGGTTGCTTTTCATTTCAGCGTCATTCTTGCTCATGAAGTCCTCCAAAGATGGTTTAAGACTATACACTAGTGTGTTGAGCTCTTGGTATCCGTGTGCATAATTTGAGATCTCTTCTGCTTGCCAAGGTTTCCACACCGCAGTTAATCATTCCATCATATCGGCAAGTCCTTTCATCATGGCCCGATGGTTTTGATTTGCAGCATCACTTTTGTCCACACTTTCCCTGAACACATCTTCCAAAGATGGCTCAAAGTTATACACTAGATAATTGGCTCATGATATCCATAATGTTGTGTATAACTTGCTGCATTATAATTCCAATACTCCATCTGTTGGTTCTCATAATGCAGTTCCAAGGACATTTGAAAGTGATTTTCTTAACTTTTCCAATATAGTTGTGATTGGACTCCCCAATTGGTTTCATGGTGATATGGTTGAAAGTTTGTCGCATTCATTTGAACTGTTGGTTCCGCTGCTCTCCATGACTTTTGATAGTAATTCATTTGGTTTCCGCAATGGAATTGGGTTGCAGAGTGGTTTTAGTGTTGTTCGTCAAAATGTTGTCCAGCCATCCATTAAACTCGTTACTTGTGATGGATAATATATTTAGTACACTTAGAAAATACGAAATAATTAGCCTTTTTTATATTTATGAACTACTCTTAAACTAATACAACTAATTATAAATAAATCAATCGTCGGCAACGATGTCAAAAACTTGATGCAATTATTTGGTGTGGTATAAAAAAACCAATGACAAATTCTAAGTATAAGACTTTATTGCTAAAGCCTCATGCTTTGGAATCACATTCACGCAAGTATACGCGGTCGAAAGTGTAGCAAGTGATAAGTATTTATATTTTATCGTTCTCTGCAGGGATTGATGTCTATAATCAGTTAATTAATCTAAGAGTCATGTAAGAAAGTAAAAACAATGGTTTTAGGATTTTGGTTTTGTTTAATATCTGAATGCGAAAATAAAAGTAAAGTACAAAATGAACTAAGTAAGGCTCGGGTTAGAGTTATGAGATGCATTTAACAATTCCTAGGATAAAATTCAGTACGTAGTAATTGTCATACTTTGCCTAACAAACGTTTGTTTCCTCCTTTGTTCGCATTAAGCCAAACTTCCATTGCGACTTAATGTAATCATCAACTGACGCAGCGTATGCAGTAGTTACGTGTTTATCTCTAAACTCCGATTTAAAGTATGGAAGACTTAATACTAACCTATTGGACATGCAAACTAGCCTTAAGTTATTTCCTTTTCCGATTTACAACCTATTAGTGCATGTGGATGATCGGTCGACATTTACTAGTTAATTAAGATCCTAATTCAACATGCTTCAATTAACAACTCCTTTTACCCTAGTTCATGCTTCTACAACCCATACCCTTAACATTTGCCTAAGATGCTTAGCTAGATATGAAAGTAAGGAAAAGAATAAATAAGAATAAAGCGAAAGTCATTGCAAAAGAAAACTGAATTAATTCAAATGCAAGAACTGTTCGAAAGGAAAACAATGGTGCTGAAAATAAATAAAACATAAAATAAACAAAGAAAAGATAAACTGGAAAGTAGTAAATGGTGGCAACTGCTTGAATAACAGGAATCCGTGTCAATAGGAACACGAACTTCGCTTCGAAATCCTACTTCCAAGTGTGGGAGAAGAACTCCAAAAATAGGCACACTTTCTCTCTTGGTTCTTCTCCTTTTTATTGGCTTGAGATGCTTGGGGACTAAGGAATCGACTTGGAAGGCAATGATTGGATTTGGAAATATCTTTTATTGCTTTTATCTTTGGTAGTTTATCCCTTTATTCTCACGACAAATTTCCTCTGATTTTGTCAATCACATCTTTGGTGATTAAGGTATGAATCTTATGATTATTGCAGTTTGTCTATCCCGCAACCTGATAGTTGGCATTAGATCGACATCCGATCCTTTTCTTATTTGTTGATTGAAGCTTTGGCATCTGTCTGATTCCACATCAATGTTTACAGATCCACATTACTCTTCTCATCTCTGCACTGCTCTAATTTCTACATCGCTTCGCATTAATTCTTGCTTTATTTTCGCAATGGCTATTTGTCCTTTGCAAATATTGTTTGGAAGATCCCGCGGTTCTACAGTTTTTTTGCATGTTGTTTTGATTCGCGACGCTTTTAGCATTTCAAATTCTCTTGGATAAGATACTAATAATGTTTCCAATTCCTGTAGATATAGCAATAAATTAGCACAACATGTAATCTTTGGCATTTAAGTACAAAAGATATTCAACATTCAAATTTTACTCTAAAAGTCACTAGTTTCCTTAGCCTTTTATATATAAGCTCATAAATCATGCATGCATCTTATTTATATGAATTTCCCATCTTAATGCTATTCTAACTCTAAAGTTCATTCAATTAATGCACAAATAACTTTAGAATATATTAAGATATTAGCCTAAATAATGCTATATGTAAGAGCTTTCAATACTTAGTTTGGATTGATTATCTTTGGCGTTAGAATAACTAGGCCCGATTATCGTGTTAACCACCTAGAAGAGCAGCTAGCTCACCCCTTTTTAGGACTCGCGTTGTGATCGATATCGTGTTATTGACGTGACTCGCTAGTGCCCTTAGGAATCGAGTGAAGATATGGATCCTCTTTCCTTCGAGACACGTGGTTGGGCTGCACTAACCTACGGGTTGACTCTTAGGTCCGACTAAGGGGTCGAATCTCATCCACGTGTCACATTGTGTGCAGAACGACAAGTTCCTTGATTGCTGAGCGCACGTTGCAGGTTGCACCAACCCTCAAGTTGCCGATGGCACTTGCCTAGGCTAGGCTAGATCTCATGTTACTCTAGTGCTAGTTATACCTTTTTTGTTATATTCGTGAAATACCATATGCTTTGTGCATGGTTTCACTTGTTCTCCCATTGTAGTACGTGGGAAGGGGAGCCAGTTATGACTCGCTTGACCCCAACACCTACTATAACGACCCTGTACTTGGGAAGGAGAGTAGTCGTGACTCGTTTGACCCTGACACCTACTGCAAGAGGCCCCTAAGACAGATGATGAGGCGGAGGGATGCCTATCGGTGAGCCTACATGCATTTCGGGATATTGTCTGCAAGCAATAGGTCCCCGCGGGCTAGGGGTTAGTAGATGGCGCCCCTAGCTCGAGGTTTAGGGATGTTGTGTGTTCCCCTCATTCGTGGCCCTCCCCGCTAGAGTTAAGTGTCTTTTATCGGCATGATCGAGTGAACGGTGTCCTACGGACAGATGATCCTTTGCATGCTCACACTGGAGTGATAGATGGTCCTCCCGAGAACTTAGTGGGTACCTGATAGAGGTCAGACTACTTCGAGACATTCATGTATGTCTCTGTTGATACGCAATCAGAGTTACACAGCACCGCGTGGCGGGTCCCTAACATAGGTCAGGCCACCCTGAGACATTTGTGTATGTCTTCGCGAGCACAGCGTGGCGGGTCCTGACATAGGTCAAGCTACCTCGAGGTATTCATGTATGTCTCCATTGATGCAGTTTGGCAGATCCCTAATAAAGATCAGGCTACCCCGAGACATTTGTGTATGTCTCTACAGACACAGTATGAGACGTTTCCCGACCCAAGGTTTAGGAAATTTGTGTGTTTTCTCTCACTCGTGGTCCTCTACTGACAGTGGTCAGATGATTTCTTGGTATTTAGCTATATCTTTGCTCACAGCTTGCACGCCATCGTTTGACATTGTTTTCACGTGACCGGTCCATGGGTCGGGCACGCATGTGCGACGCACTTAGCTTCAGTTGTCATATCTTCTAACTTGTTTCTGCTTGCATGCTTAACCATAGGACTCGGTGTCGCTATTTTCCATTCCACATTACTTTTATTTTGTGTCGGACTTCATGTTTTAAACTCTGTTGAACTGTATTTCATTTTGAACCATCGGGATTCCGAATCATGTTTTTATATGCTTTCGAACTATCAGAAGTGTTTCATGATTTTACGAGGTTTTGTTGGAAAGTACATATGTTTACTAATTGTTTTGAGGATTTTAATATGCATGCACCCATAACACTCCATTAGAGTATTTTAGGAAGTCGGGTTATTACATGTTTGGTGTTAATCCAATGGGTTGGTGGCGCTGTTGGTTATTTTGTTTGGTGTTAATCTATTTCAACTCCACTGTCACGAGTTTAAGCCCAAAAATCGGTATTTGGCTCTCATATTATTTGACTTGTATTCAATAACTTTTCAATTGAATTTAGTAGCTAGCAAGAGATTAATTGTTATATATATATATATATATATATATATATATAGTTATTTTTATTTTAAAAAAAATCCCCAACAATCATAAAAAAAAAATCCTAAAAAAGAAAAGATTGTTTGCATCTTGATAATAAATTAAAAAATATTTCAAAAATATAAAGAAAGTTTAAAAGGCAAAGAAAGTTATTGGACAGGTCCAACTTTAAAAAGTTCAAAGTAAATTGAAAAACAATCTTGAATATTCAATGAAAATTTAAGCGCTATAACACTCCATGATCATTTAGGGGGTGTTTAGGCCACCCAGAATAAAGGAGATAATGGAAATGGGGTTATTTTTCATGTTTGGGTCACCGAAAATCATTCTCCCCATAATTACGTTTTTTAAAAAATATTTTTTTCATTATTCTCTTAACTACTTTTTATTTTCTTTTCAACAACTTTTCAGACATCACATCACTATTTTTCATTCTCATCATATTCATTATTTTATATTTCTCCTAATTATTATCTTTATCCCAAACACAAATAATCATTCCCCCATAATCATTCTTCTCCCTATTCTCCTCCTCATTCTCATTCCTCCCTTAATCATTACCATCTCCTTGCCCCAAAAACACCCTAAGATGTGTTGGGGGAAGAGGGATGATAATGATTATAGGGGCAATGAAAATTAGGAAGAGAATAGGAAATGAAATGATTATGGGAAGAATAATTATTTGTTTTGGAGTAAAGGAAATGATTATGAAGAGAATGATTATTCGTGTTTGGGATGAATAGAATGATTATTGAAAAAATAAAATAATGAGTATGATAAGAATGAAAAATAGTGATGTGATGTATAAAATGTTATTAGAGAGATAATAAAAGTAGTTAGGAAAATGATGAAAAAAAAGTTATTTTGGAAAACATGATTATGGTGGGAATGATTCCCAGTGGCCCAAACACAAGGAATCATCTCCATTTTCATTCTCTTCCTTATTCTTAGTAGCACAAACACACTCTTAAGAATATAACAAGCTTTTTCATCACACTAAAATAAAGCCTTTTCATCTAAAAATGAAAGCTTTATGTCCCAAGAACAATCAAGAAACATAGTCTTAACGCACATACATATATATAATAAAACCAAAAGTATTAGAAGTATTTGGATAAAAAAAATAAAAATGATTACATGAAGATGAGAATTAAAGAGTGAAGATAGAGAAGAATATGATTATATGAATAATCATTACTTGACTAAAAAGTAGTTATGAAAAAAGAAAATATAAGTGTAGAGAGAATAAAAAGGTTGTCATAGTGAAATTGGAGTACGGAGAGAATGATTCGTGTTAGTACAAACACAAAGAATTATCTACTTAATCTCTCCTTTTAATCTCTTTGTCCCAAACACCTCTGGTAGATAATAGAATCAATGGAATTTAAGTTATGGATTTCTTTTTTTTTAGAATCAATTGAATCTTTTATTTATTCGAAGATAGACCGTAAATTTGAATTCAAGATGTTAGAATTGCACAAAATTTAGACTTTTTTTTTTTTTTTTTTTTTAATATGAAGGGAAGACAAAAGATGGATCACTTCTCTCTTTGTAGGATTTAGGAGTGTTCATACATTCTTCGAAAATCGATCCGATCAACGAAACCGACTGAATTAGGGTCGGTCGGTCGGTGTCAGTTAAAAAAATGGTTAATCGAAAAATTTTCAGTTAAGTCGGTCGATTTAGTCGTCGGTTAACCGAAAATTTCATTTATAAAATATTGATATTTTCATATAATTAAATATATTCCTTATTAAGTTATTGCAAAATTAACTTAAATTTAAATGTCTTCCCGAAAATTATTCTATATGCTCATTTTTTAAAATTAATTCTCAAATTTTCATTACAAAATTGTATGATGAATATGTTTTTTTAATAAAAATAATATGAATTAACCGACTTTACCGACCGACTTAACCGACCGGTCAATGTCGGTTTCATTTTTTAAGAAACCAATAGGTCAGTTCAATGTCAATTTTTATTGAAAATTGATACCGACCGACCGATGAACACCCCTAATAGGATTTGTGGTCCCCTTCTTCTAACTTGTACTAAAAAAATAAGTCACTTGGAAACAAAGGATCAAGAGACATATAATTTACAAGGAGTGTTATGAATAATTACCACGGTAACTTAGTTTTTTAAAAAAGGAATAAAAAATCAAAAGTTATGTCGTCATCTATTTTTCAATTAAATTTTTATGACTTTTGTAATATTAACGGTACACATAAATTGGCCTGAAAAATCTCAGTTAAAAAAGGAAAAAAAACGTTACGAATAAAATTGGATATAATTAGAATGTATTGGATCGCTGGAAATCACAGCCGAAAGGAGTCTTTTTTTAGTGCCACATTTGTTGCTCCTTTGTTTATGCAACCCAACTAAGCTTGAACATTTTTTTTTTTTTTTGAGATTATAACAATTTAGGATGGAGAATTCGAATCCATAACCTCTTGATTGTTAGGTGTATATTGATGTCGTCGAACTACTACTCTTATTGACCTTTATTCTTATGAGGAATCCCAAATTAAATCCTTAGATCATAGTATTTAAATTCTCTCCTCATTGGAGAGATATAAGTTTTCATACTTAAAAGTATTTAAGTGAGTGATAATTACCACATTAGTGATCAAGTTTCATTCAATTTTATGAGTCATGTTTTCCTTTTAATACAAATTTTACAATTGTGATCACGTGAATCCAACTAGATCATTCTAAGACTTATATGCATTCTAAAATCCTCTTTGTCTAAAATTTTCTTTGACTATTAGATCACTCCATGATGGTTAGAATTTGAAATCAAATTAATTTTTTTCTTCTTTTTAAATTATAGGAGATTCAAATCTATAATAAGAGTCATGAGTTTTTATTGATTATTTTACAATCAAGCACTCTCCCCCAAGTGGCAGTGTCATGGACAGTTCATTTCTCTCTTTTTTTTTTCATTTCAATAATTGTGTTCTCTCGTCAACAACTACCAAACAGTTTGTAATATATGCCGACCAATCAGCCCTTTTTTTCCCCTATAAATAATAAAGATTAGAAAATGGAGAAAATATGCTGTCAACCAAACAGGTTATATATAATACATTAATACTCATCCACTCATAAGAATGAATATATATTCATGATTTTATATATCCATGATGCCTTTCTTTTTCCTTCGTTGGATTTATATATTATTTATTAAGTACGAGATTTTAGAAAAAATATTTAATGAAAGAACATGAAAATGACATCCTTTGTGAGTGTGACGCTTACCTGCATGCGTGCTTTTTTTTTTTTTTCTTTGAAATGAAAATGTTCACCTGCATGCATGCTGGCTCAATATCTCATGAATTAAAATTTTAGTGTTTAATTAAAATTTAGTTCATATACAATTTTAAAAGTTAAAATTTAGTTATTACAAATCTTCAAATTAATTTATGTCATTTATAATTGTGAGTAAATTCAATAGGTAATAATTAATTATTTATTTTTAATGACAATGATGGTGATTAAACAATTTAATGAGTTGAACATTAGTAATTTAATGTTTTTTCTTTTTGAAAATTGCCAATTTATTCAATCAACTATTTAATTCACAATGTAATTGTTAAGGGGGGACGATAAACTCAATTTGGATCTCCACATTGATATGATATTGTTTATTTTAGGCATAAGCCCTCATTGACTTTGCTTTTGGTTTCACAAAAAGACTTTATACCAATGGAGATGTTTGTCTTCTCTTATAAACTCAAGATCTATCCCTTATTTAACAATATGATATTACTACACCACTTTGTTTGTATTCCCAACGGTAATAAAATACAAAGAATTCTTTTCTTTACACAAATAGATATTTAATTCGCCAACAAATAATAGAACTACTTTTTAAATTTTATGAAATCATAAAATCCAAAGTTGTAATAAGTTCAATTATAAATTTAGTCTCCAAATTACAACGATATTAATTGAAGTATGGTTTCTATTTATGATTTTTCATTTCTCAATTTTAAAAAATAAAAATGTGCTCATTTTTCGTCAAATTCTTTATATTAATTTTTTTAGTACCTCTAAAATCCTCAGGTTGTTCCATATAAATTTCTTTATCTAGGTCTACATGAAAAAATGCAGTCTTAACATCTATCTGCTCAACTTCTAAATCAAGGCTAGCTGCCAAACTCATAACAGCACGAATCAAAGACATCTTAATAATTGGAGCAAAATTTTCATCAAAGTCTATACCATTTTTCTGGCTGAACCCTTTGACAACTAGTCTCGCTTTATAACGGGGTCTTGAGGTATTTTCTTCTTGTTTCACTCGATAAACCCACTTATTTTTTAGTGCAATTTTCCCTTTAGGCAATTTAACAAGTTCAAAAGTATAATCTCATGAAAAGATTTTATCTCATCTTTCATTACATCAATCTACTCTTTTTGTGCTCATCTTCTATAGCCTCATCATAACTCTCAGGTTTTCCCCCGTCAGTCAATACGCATATTGATTAGCTGAATATCTTGTTGACAGACGTCGATCTCTGACAGACCTTATGAGTGGAACATCTGTAGGAACTTCAGTTTCTGACAACTGTTCCAGAATATCATCATGTGCCACAACATTTTCAGGACCTTCTACCTCATCTAAATTATCCAACTAATCATTCTGAATTTTATTCTCAACTTGTGTAAAAGGTTGTGTCAAAGGAATTGCATTGAAATCAATCAGATCATCACTATTTTCTGACTCTGTTTCATATGTCTTATCAATGTCTTGTATTGTAACGACCTAACTTCCTAAAATACTCTAATGGGGTGTTACGTGTGCATGCATTCAAAATCCTCAAAATCAATTCAATAACCACATGCAATTTACCAACGAAAGCCTCGGAAACTCATGAAAACAGGACTGATAGTTCGAAAAGCATACAAAAATGTAGTTCGGGATCCCGATAGTTCAAAATAAATACAGTCCAACAGAGTTATAAAAACATGCAGTTCGACATAACGTAAAAGTAATGCGGAATGATAAAGATGACACCATGTCCATGATCGATCCAGCCTCCAGCCTAGCCACCTCGGAATGGATCAGTACCTCAAAATGTAAGAGGTGAGTATATCGAAATATACCCCCCCACCATGGGGTTGAGCATGAAAACAGAAACAAGTTAGAAGATACGACAACTGAAGCTAAATGCCTCACACATGCATGCCCGGCCCTCGAGCTGGTCGCGAGCAAACAATGGCAGACGACGGCGTTCAAGCCGCGAGTAAGAAAATAGCTAAATGCCAAGCAATCATCTGGCCACTGTCAGGGTAGAACCACGACTGAGGAGAACACACAAGTTCCCTAAACCTCGGGTCAGGACACGTCCCATACCGTGTCTGAAGAGACAAACAATATTGTTTTAGGGTAGCCTAACCTTGTCAGAGACCCACCAACTTCATCAGCAGAGACATACACGAATGCCTCGGGATAGTCTGACCTATGCCAGGGACCTGCCACGTTGTGCTCGCGGAGACATACACAATGTCTTAGGGTAGCCTGACTTCTGGTAGGGACCTACCACGCTTTCGCTGCGCAACTCTAATAGCGTAACAACAGAGACATACCCGAATGCCCTCGGGGTAGCCTGACCTATCAGGGACCCACCATGCTTCTGTTGTGCAACTCTAAAAGCATATCCGCGGGGCATACTCAAATGCCACTAAAGTCACCCGACCATGTCGGGGAGGACCACAAGTGAGGAAAGACACACAAGATCCCTAAACCTCAGGTCAAGACAACGACACAAGAGTCGTGTCAGCAAGGACATACACAATGCCAATAAAATCACCTGACCCTGTCAGGGAGAGCCACGAGTGAGGGAAACTGCAGGGTCCCTAAACCTCGGGCTCGGGGCGCTATCTGCTAACCCCAACAGTGGGAGGACCGACCTTCCTGCAGACAACATCCCCACAAAATGCATGCAGGCTCACCGACAGGCATTTCTCTACGCCTTCATCTGTCCTAGTGGCCTCTTCCAGTAGTCTCGGGGTCAAGCAAGGTATGACCGGCTCCTTTCCAACGAACTGGGAGGGTAAACTGGTAGGACCATGTACACAACATATGAGGTTTCACGAGTACAAACAGAGAGATATAACTAGCACTAAGGTCACACGAGAACTAGCCTAGGCTAGGCGAGTGCACCCGACCCACCCGAGGGTTGGTGTGACCCGCAACGTGTGCTCAACAACCAAGGAACTTGCTGTTCCATACACAAGGTGATACATGGATGAGATCCGACCGCTTGGTCAGATGTAAGAGTCAACCCGTAGGTTAGTGCAGCTCATCCACGTGTCTCGAAGCAAAGAGGATCCATATCCTCGCCCAGTTCCTAAGGGGCACTAGCGAGTCACAGCAACAATACGATATTGATCACGCAAATATGAGTCCTAAAATGGTGAACTAGCTGCTCCTATAGGTGGTCAACACGATAACCGGCCTAGTTATGATAATGCCAAACATAACATAATACGAACAAACCTTTAGGTGACAAATCAGAGAAACTGAGCATACAATCATGGCAGGACGTATACAGTCAAACATAGATGGAACCAACAGCATAGAAACATGCATCAACCCAAGGCAATCCAATCAATCTAAAGGTTAAACATATAAGTAGTTCATCACGTATACGCGCAACAGGTACAAATTGGAGAATGACGATACGATCACAAGAACACAACAAACAGGGACTTAACAGTTTATGAGCTACACACGATTCCATGCCACCACGAGTAATAATCGGTTCAAACAGTGAATCACAACACCAGCACATACATGTAACAAGTCATCCAACATTTAATTCTCGTAAATCCTAACATGTCACTATTCACTTGCTTTAAGCCACAAACCCAATTCATAATGAAACTCCTTACCTTCTTGACGACTTAATCGAAACACCTCGAGAATCCACGAGCCAAACGATGAGTCGAAATGGTGAAACCCGAGACCCCCTAAACATAAAACACGAGTAAAGTCAATGAAACGAGCAAATGAAGCTAAACTAGCCAAAACAGAGCTCACCACGCGAACGAGATAGAAAAACTGATCTGGTGACTCATCGCCGGAGTGCGGCGGTGCATCGCCGGTAAACAGCAGCACGTCGCCACCAAAAACTAACAAACTTTATCTCTTTTTCTTTGTCTCGCTCTCCCGGTCACGAAACAGGTCTTAGATTTACGAATGGACTCCTTTAGCTCCCGAAAACTATGAAAGAAGAAGTACGAACTAAGGTGGGTTTGAAGCTTTTCTTGCCAGAAACCATGGAGTTTGCTGGCCGGAAACAAGTTCTAAGGGAGAAATTACTTACCCAAGACGAGATGGAGCAGAAAAGGGCTAGATCGAAGGTATTGGCACGTCGGATGAAGCTGCAGCGAGCTCGTTAGGGACCAACGACTGGTTGGAGACAGCCTGCTTCCTCATAAGCTATTGTACGACGAAACTGCAAACCCACACATGAGGAGAGTGGCTGCAACGGCGAGGTTGAAAGACGACATTGATCTGAGATCGATCGGTGGAGAGGCGTGCTAGAAACTCGTGCGTGCGGGAGCTACTACCGAGAACGCACAGAGACGAAGGCTGGGATGATCCACGCGTAAGAGAGATGGCGAACCAAAGGCTGCCACGTGACGCGATCTAAGCTGTAGCTCGAAAACACAAGAAGGGGAGAAGAGATGGACGACTGTGGATGAGGGCCTGCTTTGTCTTTGTTTAGCTAGTGCGTGTGAGAGAAAGGAAAGGGGTTTTGGTTTATGGATTGATGGGCCAAAATAATTAAAAACTCATTTCCTTTATAAAAGACAAAAACCCCTCTTCTATAAGTAAATAAACCAAAAAAAAAAATAAAGAGATTTCAATGTTGACCCAATATAGACATTTGAATTATTTGAAAAAAAAAATGATGGTTGCTTTTGCATAAATAAAAGAGAATACAATTAAGTTTAGCACTATATTATGAATTTAAAAAGAATAAGAAAGGGTTGAAAATGATTTAACCGTTAATAATAACATAAATATATTTCAAAGGAACAACTAGGTGTTACAATATTCCCCTCTTAAAAAAACTTTCGTCCCGAAAGCCACTTTAAGATAAAAAAAAAAAACCCTGGAAGGGAGAATGCATTTCACCTCCTTGCTCATGAGTGGTCCAATGCATCCTTTGGTGCCACCACACAACTTTTAGCAAACAACCCCTAGTTGCTTAAAACCTTTTAAACCTACAACGAAACTTTGAAAAACAGTTTAAACTCATCTTGTTACTTAGGTCCACATGACTCTTAGTCATTGAACTACTAGTTAAAACGTTTGTTTCTACTGTTGAAATTATCCAGGTAAAACTTTTCATTGTTCAAAACATTTCAAGTAATTAGAACTTTATACTACTGCTGGATCTTCAAGGTTAATAATATCATTGTGGTTTAAAATTCTAATTATCGAAACATTAAAGTCACATGGTTTAATTTGAATTGTTAAAACATCATGGTCATCATTCCGAGTTTCAAAACAGTGTTTTCTCATAAAACTTTGGTTGGTTGGGTTCAAGCCATAAACCTTTAAGAGTTGGGGTAAACAGGGTTCTAGTGACAAGGAACTTTTGGGAGAACTTAGGTCTTACCACTAACAAAGAACTTGAAACAGAAAAACCCACTCGCACTTAGCTGCGACACTGAAAATGAACAAAAAGCTTGACCCCGCTGGGTCCACCACACTGAAGAGAGAAATACACTCACTCAAGCTCTCGAAACCTTCCGCGCATTCCCCAAAATAAACTTACCACTTTACAACTTTTCCTCAGAATGCTCAATAATAAACTCTTCCTCACGGCACCACTTTCAAACTCCACTTTAGTCAAACATCACAACGTAACTTGACGGGGCAAGACTCCACGCCTTGTGGCAACCCAACAAACTAACTTGGATCGTAAAATAAACGAGGGCGGTCCCCTAACCTTCACCCTCTAAACTCGAGGCTCGGCAAAGAAGAAGGACTGAGATTGACCTTCTTCGAGAGGCAGTCAACGACTGTGTGGTTATCAACAAACCACATCGTGCCACCCATGGCTTGGAACCCAAACAGGGGTAAAGCTAACCGAGCGAAACACTAGTAGATGGGCTGATACACGTATCAGACCAACTCCAACTCCCAAAACAACAAGCAACAAAACAACTATAATGGAACCAAGAGTGCAATGAAATCACAGTAACTAATAGAGTTGTACAATCATAATGTACAGGCAGAACAACACCGTCTTTACATAATACCAGAACCATAAAATGACTAAGCACAAAATAACCATGCAATCGCGATGAGAATGAACGCAACCATGCAAGCATGATAAACAGGTAGAGCAGTATAGTCACGGTGAAACACGTATATAGCAGTATGATCATGATAAACAGACAGCTCAATGCGGCCATGAGAACTAACAAAGCACGCAAACATGGTAGAACAAATAAAGCAGTACGATCATAATGAGAATGACTACGACGATATGAACATGGTAGGCCACACAATGCGATCATAGAAACCGAACAGAGCAACACAATCATCATGAGCATATACAGCGAATACTAACAGGACAAGAACGAATACAATAATACAAACATGCCGAACAAACAAAACAGAGTGATACGAACATGCAGAATGAACAGGGTCATACGATCATGATGAACAAACAATACGGAGTGATACGGTCGTTTTGAAACGAAAATGTGTAGTATAATGATCATGCAACAAATAGAGCAATACGATTCCGAAGAAACAGATAAAGCATTACAATCACTTACTAAGCATAAGAAAAAGAGACAATTCAAATAAGTGACACATTAAGCAACATGGATGATGGATCAACTACAAACATATGAATGCATACAACAAAAGGACAATTCACAACACATTCAATAACATGGATCAGAGATCAAGGGCACACATAGCAAGGCAAGGTACGCAAGGTCAACCAAAAGACGAATTAACGGTATGAAGAGAGCAAGGAACCTGTAAACACGACAACAGACGCTTCGGTCTGAAGAGTAGGCTCAGCTGGAGTAACTGGCACGGCTGACGATGCGCGTGAAGACTTCTCAGTGGAAAACAGCATCTGGCAACGTGCTGTAAAGTGGCCCTCTTGGCCACACCAGTAACACACCTTCACCCTTGGCGGACATGATCCCTGGTGAACTCACGAACAACTGTGGCACTCTAACACCTCTTCCTAATGACCCTGATGACGACCTCGATGAAACCTCTACCTCCTCTACTGTCAGGGACCTCCTCTCCTAAAATACCTCATCGACTAGCCAAGATCTCTCTGGCAGGACAGGCTTCTTACACGACTAGGATTCCAAGGACCAAAGTGGTCTCTTGAATGGGAAACCCCAGGGTAAGACTCGAACCTCTGCCTATGCCCGGCTGCACGCCCTACACTCTTGAAGGCCCCAAACTCACTAGTAGTCTGCGTGGTCACATGGTGCGTAAACTGAACAGTGGATGTGTGAGCTACGTGGAGCTGAGTGTACACCCCCGACTGACTCCTAGCTAAGCTCGGATCTGATGTAGCATGAGATTGGCCTACAAAATCCTGTATAAATGGTGATAGTGCGAATCTCGTGCCTTTAAGCGACGAAAGGAGACCTTGTCTCTGACGCGGCAGCTGGGGTAAAGCGGGCCTCTGCAAACTCCCCCTGAACTGGTCTCATCGGACCGAGGCACCACCTCTAAGAGACTCTCCCTCAGAAGACCTACGGGTAGGGAGGTAACTAAGCTGAAACAGAACGCAAAGAAAACCTAATCAGAATCTACAATTACGCAGGACAAACGACAACTAAAAATAATTTCTCAACTAAAACATGCTTCTTACTTTACCCTACTCCACATACTTGGTGACTGCTGGTCTGCTGATGATCATGGACACATGGTTCACATCGTAAACCAGTCTATAGAATCTATGACTTTGAGCTCTGATACCAACTTGTAACGACTCAACTTCCTAAAATACTCTAATGGGGTGTTACGTGTTCGTGCATTTAAAATAACGACCTAACTTCCTAAAATACTCTAATGGGGTGTTACGTGTGCATGCATTTAAAATCCTCAAAATCAGTTCAATACCCACATGCAATTTACCAAAGAAAGTCTCGAAAAATCATGAAAACATGACTGATAGCTCAAACAGCATACAAAAGCATAGTTTGGGATCCCGATAGTTCAAAACAAATACGGTCTAACAGAGTTATAAAAACATGAAGTTTGACATAACGTAAAAGTAATGCGGAATGATAAAGACGACACCGTGTCCATGATCGATCCAGCCCCCAGCCTAGCCACCTTGAAATGGATCAGTACCTCAAAATGTAAGGAGTGAGTATATCGAAATATACCCAGTAAGGAGCCCCACCATGGGGTTGAGCATGCAAACAGAAATAAGTTAGAAGATATGACAACTGAAGCTAAGTGCCTCGCACATGCATGCCCGACCCCCGAGCTAGTCACGAGCAAATAATGTCATACGACAGCATGCAAGCCGTGAGCAAGAAAATAGCTCAATGCCAAGCAATCATCTGACCACTGTCAGAGTAAAACCACAAGTTAGGAGAACACTAAAGTTTCCTAAACCTCGAGTCAGGATACGTCCCATAGCGTGTCTGAAGAGACAAACAATATTGTTTTAGGGTAGCTTGACCTTGTCAGGGACACACCAACTGGATCAGCGGAGACATACACGAATGCCTCGGAGTAGCCTGACCTATGCCAGGGACCTGTCACGCTGTGCTCGCGGAGACATACACAATGTCTTGGGGTAGCCTGACCTTTGCCAGGGATCCACCACACTTCTGCTGCACAACTCTAACAATGTAACAACAGAGACATACCCGAATGCCCAGGGGTAGCCTGACCTATCAGGGACCCACCACACTTCTGCTGTACAACTCCAATAGCATATCCGCAGGGCATACTCAAATGCCACGAAAGTCACCCGACCCTATCGGGGAGGACCACGAGTGAGAGAAAACATATAGGATCCCTAAACCTCGGGTCAAGACAATGACACACGAGTCGTGTCAGTAAGAGCATACACAATGCCAATAAAATCACCTAACCCTGTCAGGGAGAGCCACGATTGAGGGAAACTGCAGGATCTCTAAACCTCAGGCTCGGGGTGCCATCTGCTAACCTTAACATGCAGGAAGACCAACCATCCTACAGACAACATCCCCACAAAATGCATGCAGGTTCACCGACAGGCATTACTCCACGCCTTTATCTATCCCAGTGGCCTCTTCCAGTAGTCTCGGGGTCAAGCAAGGCATGACTGGCTCCCCTTCCAACGCACTGAGAGGGTAAACTGGTGGGACAATGCACACAACATATGAGGTTCCACGAGTACAAATAGAGAGATATAACTAGTACTAGAGTCACATGAGATCTAGCCTAGCCTAGGCAAGTGTACCCAACCCACCCGAGGGTTGGTGCGACCCGCAACGTGTGCTCAACAACCAAGGAACCCGTTGTTGCGCACACAAGGTGACACATGGATGAGATCTGACTTCTTGGTCAGATGTAAAAGTCAACCCGTAGGTTAGTGCAGCTCATCCACGTGTCTCGAAGCAAAGAGGATCCTTATCCTCACCCGGTTCCTAAGGGGCACTAGCGAGTCACAGCAACAATACGATATTGATCACGCAAACACAAGTCTTAAAATGGTGAGCTAGCTACTTCTCTAGGTGGTCAACATGATAACCGCCCTAGTTATGCTAACGCTAAACATAACATAATACGAACAAACCCTTAGGCGACAAATTAGAGAAATCAAACATATAATCATGGCAGCACGTATACAGCCAAACATAGATGGAACCAACAACATAGAAACATGCATCAACCCAAGGCAATCCAGTCAATCGAAAGGTTAAACATATAAGCAGTTTATCACGTATACGCGCAACAGGTACAAATCGAAGAATGACGATACGATCACAAGAACACAACAAACAGGGACTTAACAGTTTACGAGCTACACACGATTCCATACCACCAGTAATAATCGGTTCAAATAGTGAATCACAACACCAACACATACATGTAACAAGTCATCCAACATTTAATTCTCGTAAATCCTAACATGTCACTATTCACATGCTTTAAGCCACAAACTCGGTACATAATGAAACTCCTTACCTTCCAGACGACTTGACCGAAACACCTCGAGAACCCACGAGTCAAACGACGAGTCGAAACGGTGAAACCCAAGACCCTCTAAACATGGAAACATGATTAAAGTCAACGAAACGAGTAAACAAAGCCGAACTAACTACAATGGAGCTCACCACGCGAACGGGGTCGAAAAATTGAGTTGGCGACGTGTCACTGGAGTGCGGCGGCGGCGTCGCCACCAAAACCAACAAACTTTACCTCTTTTTCTTCATCTCATTCTCTCCATCATGGAATAGGTCTTGAATTTGCGAACGGACTCCTCTAGCTCCCAAAAACTACGAAAGAAGAAGTACAAACTAAGGTTGGTTTAAAGCTTTTCTTGCTGGAAACCATGGAGTTTGCTGGCTGGAAACAAGTTCTAAGGGAGAAATTACTTACCCAAGACGAGATGGAGCCGAAAAGGGCTAGATCGAAGGTATTGGCACGTCAGATGGAGCTGCGACGAGCTCACTAGGGACCAACGACTGGTCAGAGACGGGCTGCTTCCTCGCGAGCTATTGTACGACAGAACTGTGAACCCACGCACGAGGAGAGTGGCTGCGACGACGAG
Organism: Sechiopsis laciniata; assembly: GCA_037833695.1. NCBI lineage: Eukaryota > Viridiplantae > Streptophyta > Magnoliopsida > Cucurbitales > Cucurbitaceae > Sechiopsis > Sechiopsis laciniata. Next base: position 29,093 of record JBBMKA010017211.1, read on the forward strand.
GCTGAAAAATGACGTTGATCTGAGATCGATCGGTGGAAGGCAGAAACTCGTACGTGCGGGTGCTGCTGTCCGAAATGCACAGAGACGAAGGCTGAGGTGATCCACGTCCAAGAGAGATGGCAAACCAGAGGCTGCCACGTGGCGTGATCTGGGCTGTAGCTCGAAAACACAAGAAGGGGAGAAGAGATGGACGGCTGTGGATGAGGGCTTGCTTTATCTTTACTTAGCTGGTGCGTGTGAGAGAGAAGAAAGAGGTTTTGGTCTATGGATTGATGGGCCAAAACAATTAAAAACTCATTTCCTTTATAAAAGACAAAAACCCATCTTCTTTAAGTAAATAAACCCAAAACAAATAAAGAGATTTCAATGTTGACCCAATATAGACATTTGAATTATTTGAAAAAAAAATGATGGTTGCTTTTGCATAAATAACAGAGAATACAATTAAGTTTAGCACTATTTTAGGAATTTAAAAAGAATAACGAAGGGTTGAAAATGATTTAACCATAAATAATAACATAAATATATTTAAAAGGAACAACTAGGGTGTTACATGTATGGTTTGTGATTGTGATATCGGTTGTAGTGTATATTTAATCTAATGATAAATTCTAAGTACAAGATGCTAGTGTTAATCACTAAGGTCCTAGCTTTGAATCGCATTCTACGTAAGAGTACGCAATCGAGATTGTAGCAAGTTATAAGTATTTTTTTATCGTTCTCTTTAAAATTGACGTCTAGAACTAGTTCTGTTAACTTGAGGGTCGTACAGTAAAATGTGAATACAACGAGTGGTTAGTTTGTTGATTTAATGTTCTACTATGCAAAATTAAATAGGCTTCGGTGGAGAATATGAATGTGAATGATGCTAATCATGCTCTTGAGGTAAGATAAATTTCATTCTTCCCTACTCTCTAATGACTACTTCCGCATTCATTGAATCATGGCAAACCTTGTAACGGCTCAGTTTTTCATTCCGGTTCTCCAGGTATGTTTGGTTTCTTTTCTACAGTTTGGTTAGGCCGTTAGGTCAGCTTGGACCTCTGGGGGCATTTTGGTAATTTTGTCTCCAAGGGTAGTCTCGTGATTTACCAGGATTCTGGGGTTGTTCGGTTAAATTTACTGAGTTGGGTTTCCTTCGATTTCAGGTTTCTAGAGCTAGCTTTGCCGTTTTGGGAGATTTGGGGCCTCGGTTGTTTATCTGGGAAAATAGATTAAAAAGAATGCTCTCGCCAGGACTTGAACCCATGACCTAGATGGGACACGTGTCGCGACCTCCCTTCTCCCTTACTTGTTGTGCTGAGACCTAACCTAAAAGGAGAGAAGCTGTATTTGTTCTTCCTCATTCGCATTCCTCTCTTTTCTCTCCCAAAACTGAGAACCATTCCCTTCGCCAAAACCCTTC
>JBBMKA010017220.1:0-33731 GCA_037833695.1 Sechiopsis laciniata
GAATCAAAATAAACTTTATACAAATTACATTAAGTTTAAAAATTTATATTCTCAGGTTACTTAATTTATGTTCTCGTGTTACTTAACTTTTACAAAATATAACCAATGTATCTCACAAGATAAAAATGTTCCAACCAAATTAATATGAATAACTTAGTTAAAGAAAAAACAACTCAAAATAAAATATAAGATGATTTTGCAGTATTTCTAAAAATGTAAAAAAATAGAAACTCCACCATTTTTCTCTTTGCATTTGCTTTGCCCTTTGTATTGAAATATACATCTTTTTTTTTTTTCATCTCATTTTAAATTCTTCAAAACCTAACCCCAATTTAAACTCTTGCTTCACCATCCCCTTCTCTCTATCTTCTTCAAATCATTTTTTTTCTCTGTTTTCTGATGTGGGGATTTAGTAAAAATGGAGGAATTTTGAAACAACAATCGATTTTGGAGTATTAAGATAGTTTTCTTCAACGAATCGTCATTGGAGGTGAAATTTGTCCAAATAATCGACGATTTCTTGATTGTTGAAAATCGAAAACGATCGTTTTCTTCTATTCTCTTCGATTTTCTTTACGAGCTCTCCTCTTCGTTTTTCTGACAATCACAACCTCATTTCTCTTCCATTTTTTTGTGATCGTTCTTCATTTAAAATAAATTGAAAAAATATGTTGAGAGAGGAAATTGAAGCAAGGAATAACATGCCATCTAATTAAAATGAAATATTCCACAATAAATGTTAAATTTGAATCTAAAAAAAAAACAGAGGAAAAGAGAAACGAGTGTGTGAGAGAAAAAAAAAAAAAAGCAAAAGAAATCAGTGGGCCAAACGCTTGAAAGAGAACACTTCCGTTCCGTTCCTGGCCCAACTTGGCGTGCCCCAAGAGTTTTATATTATTAAGAGTGTAAATTTAGGTGGAGCCATTCAATACTTCTTTCCACCCCTAAGTATGAACTCTACTTCTTATATTGTTAAGAGTTTAATTTGGGTGCAGTCGTGGCTGCACTTCAGAAAAGATATCAACAGAGGCACTACATCACAGTCCATTATTTTATTTTTTTTAAAGAAAAAAATAAATATGTGTGTAACATCATGGTTTGGGTGCAGCCAAATTGTTCTCTATTATTAAATGCATGAGCTACATAGCCATCATATTTGTAACACTTATATTTTATTGACCGACATATTTGTACGAACACATATGAAATCCTCTTTTTATCTATATCGTTCATCATGTGCATAAGAATTAATTGATAGAGTTGGGTCATGCCTATCAAGCATAGCTCGACCAGTGTATGTACGTGTATAGTTGATGTACACTACCCATGTTGGCAAGTGAGAATTGTGTTCCAACCATAAATTCTTTTAGTACGTGAAGAGTAAAGGTCAAATGAAAAGTGAGACAAGTAAGCTATTATGAACTCTCAAGCAACATTACTCTCTCAAATGCTTCTCTGAATATGGCTTGAGCATCGGATGTCATCGTGACTCGCATTCTATTGATGTCTTAATTTTTCTTTATTTATAGACATATTATTTACTTAGATCACAAATTTATCGTTAATTTTAAATGATCAAATTTTTTATATCAACAATAAGTATCTCTAATAAAGTTAATCTCGAAGATTATTGAACATATGTTGTATGTATACAAATATTAGAATCAGAGTTTTTTTTTTCCTCTGTTATATATAGGTCCTAGTATCGTGACTTTTTTTTTCTTCTTCTAAAAAAACCATGATTGAAATACCCATATTGTTCTCTGTTGAAAGTCACTAACTTTAAAAAAAACAAAGTATTGCACTAATACACGAGATCCTCAACTTTATTATTATTATTTTTTTAAATAAGATCCTCAACTTTATTAATCCTTTCGAAATTCACAAATTTTTAACAAAAGTATAATTTTAAAGTCGTCATATATATTATATTAATTAAATTTACACTGAATATATTCATTAACAATTTTACAAATTAAATTCTACAAGAAAGTTTTTATTATTATTATTATTATTATAAAAAAATATGTGATAATATTTAATAATATCAATCAATCGGTATATTTATTTTTAATTTTTTTTAAGTTACCATATTTATAATTATTTTTTATATTTGATATGTCTCCCAACTTTCCCAAGTTAAAATTGGAAGTTCTACTATTGGGCCGGGTGGGCCTAAATACTCACAGAAAGCTCAAAAGCCCGGTTGGTCGTTGTCTCGTCGGCCGGCCCTTTACAGTTGCCGTTCTTTTTCTCTTCTCCAATTTGAATCGAAGAATTGGAGCTTCGTGTCAAAATTTATTTCTCCTTCACTGGTCTGAAATTCATGAAGCGATTGCCATGGTTGTTCTCCTCTAAACGCGTGAGTTTTATCTCTCAGCTTCCTGTATTTGTTCTTTGCGATTCTTTTGACATTTCCTTAATTCAACTTCTTGATCGAAGTGGAGGCTAACCTCATTGATTGCTTTACTCTGTGTGTGTGTGTGTGTTCATTTAGAGGCTTGGAGGTTTCAGAGGATATTCTGCAACCAAAAAGGAGCTGCATATTGATGGAATTAAGCATGCTATAGCTATTGCTTCTGGTAAAGGCGGTGTGGGCAAGTCCACCACTGCTGGTACTTTGTTTTGCTTCTCTTGCCTTTTTATTTGTTTTACATTTTTGTGCAATTTTAGGGTTTTGATTTGGCGACTCTCTTTGTTGTTATGATTTTGGGTAATCTCAAGTGGGCTAACCAAGCGGATTCCACTGCACAATGTTAACTTCTTCATTCTTGTCTACCTCTCTTATTTAATTGCGTCGTTTTGAGTTATCATCTTCATCTTTTGCATTTCATTTTAATACCTTGCCTGTTAGCGCATGAATAAGCAGAAATTAAAAGGAAAAATAATAAAAGAGAATACAAGAGTTTACCGGTAAAAACTCCAAAATCCGAGGAAAAAGAAAGAATTTTCACTATGTGAAAAATTGCTACCTACAATCACAAAAAATTCTCTCTCTCAACCCCAATTACATAAACATCTGTTCAAAGTTTATACTGCTCACATTCTTTGCCTCACTTTTCACAAGAGAATACAAAAGAAATTTAACTAGAGTCAATATACCAAGCTAAGTGTTTGAAGCATACCACTTCCTCGCACTTTTTTGAGCTTCCACATCAAAAAAGAATTCTTGAAATGAACTATAACCGTGACTGGAGATTTGCTAGGAGTAAACAGATATGTCAACCTTTATTAATCGAGTGAAGATTGACGTGGAGAAATTGATGAAAGGATGACCGTCTTCTACTATTTTGTCAAAATCTTATCATCCAATGAATAATTTTTTACTTGATCAAAGTTAATTTTTTAAAAAGGGATTTTAAATTGTTAGTTTGTTGTTCTGACTTTTCTTATTGTAGTCTTATTTGCTTTATGTGAATGGTATCTCGCATTCTGTCACACAGATTTCTAGTCTGTTATTGAGGCGCTAATAAATATCTCGTTCTTATTACTTTGTGATAGTTGTTCTTCTAAAATTGGGTGGGTGGCAGTTAATTTGGCAGTTGCATTAGCAAACAAGTGTCAGCTGAAGGTTGGATTGCTTGATGCTGATGTATATGGACCCAATGTTCCAATTATGATGCAAATCCATCAAAAGCCAGAGCTGACTGAAGGTATTTACTGATATGAGGTGCTATTGCACTCATTTGGTCCTGTTCTAGGGATTTGATCGTAATTTGTCTTTAGCCTGCTTATTGCTTGAGCTACCCTTATTTAAATCAGCTCTAGCTTTTAAATATCACCGGAAAAATAGATTTCTGAGACAACTTTTATGGATAAAATCATCTGATAGTGAATTATTGTATCGTTTTTTCTTTAACAGATAGGAAAATGGTTCCTGTCGAGAACTATGGAGTTAAATGCATGTCAATGGGACTACTCGTGGAAAACAATTCTGCTCTTGTGTGGAGAGGTCCTATGGTATGTTTTCCCTAACCTTTCTGTTGATTTCTTTTGTAATTATGTACAAAATACAGCCTCATGTTGGATTTCCTTTCTCAAAAAGTTCTCTTGTAATTATAGCATGTTGATGATTTTTAATGATTAGCAGGCTCTAATGAATTAGTTTCCTTACACTATATCTTTCCTTGTTGTTTATGACCCAAAAAAGAAGATAGAGTATTCGTCCAATATTTTGGGACATATGCTTTATTACTTCTTTTCTTCTTGATTGGTAAATTAAATGAACTAGTAGAGTATTGTTGGTTGATCCCTAGCAAATTGAGATAGGAGTGGAGCTCTGGTTTGTCGTGGCTAGTATCTGAAATTGCATTGTTGGCTTTCCCTCATTTTAGATTGGTTCACGTTAAAGGGAGGAAGTTTAATTGGGAAGGTAGGACTGATGATGTTTAACTTTGTTGGGGCTTTTTCGCCTGCTGATACCCACATAATGAGTCTAGATCCACTAGGTTCCTTACTGTAAACTTGAACTTTAGGTTATGCTCTAATAGGTGTTTCAATGCAAGAGGGATCACAGATTGCACCAACCACTTAGGACCTAAATTTAGAATCATTATTGGAACATTCTAAAGAATGTATACAAGCTTGAATACTCAAATCTTCAGGCATTTTCTTGACAAATCGTTCCAATGATTGTATTCTTCACCCGTGACTGGCAAGTTAATTGGAAAACCAAATCCCTAGCGAGATCCTAGTATAATGTATCTTTTTTCTTGCTTTCCTTGGGGAAGATTCATACTAACGAGAAGATTCAAGGATGCATCCAAGTATATCTCTTTAGGTAATTCATTATATGTTTGTGTATACAAGCTTTGGAAGATATCGACCATATTATTGTGCAACGAGACTCAGAGTAATCACTTGGGTAGGTGACAGTTCCTCTTGCTCTAGCTCCTGCAGTACTTGGTTCATTGTAGCTGCATAAGCAGGTTGCCATTGGTGCACCTTGCTGCTACTTTAATAATTGATTGTATGGGTTCGCCATCAGCATTCTTTGACCTTTTATACACTATATTCGTCATCTGGTTTTCTCCCAAGAATGTTTTCATCCAACCGAAAACATTTAAACCCCTGTTCAAGGAAAAAATGAAACCCCGTTACAAGCTCAAGCAAGAGAACTCCAAAGCTATAAACTCTTGACCCCCTCCCACCCAAGCATGTACTTCCAAAGACTATGCTTGAAGAATAATTTATTTTCATGAACTCTTTTCACTATTCCTTATGCCTAATTTCTCAGGTGTCAAGTGCTCTAGAGAAAATGACAAGGGGTGTTGCCTGGGGAGATCTCGATATTATTCTTGTTGATATGCCTCCTGGCACAGGCGATGTTCAGATTACTATTTCACAGAGATTGTCACTCTCTGGTAGGTATAAATTTGTGGTTTCACTCCCTCTGTTCTTTTGCAGGTTTGTATTGAAATTCTTGTGTTTTTAATCCAAATGCAGTCATCTGTTCTAAGTTATTTCCAAGTATGATGGTAGAAACGTAACTGGTTCTCATGTATGATTTTATTCAAAATTTGATTTATTTGTCACAAGGCTTATAATTGTTTTTACTTGCTGTTAGGTGCATTGATTGTTTCAACGCCTCAGGATGTTGCCTTAATGGATGCTCGTAGGGGGATTAAAATGTTCTCTAATGTCCACGTTCCGGTGTGAAATATTTAATGCATTATTCTATTTTCTTTTTTAATTAGAGAAGGCCAGAAGGGCGTAGATGTGAGCTGAATAGAATGTTTTTATGACACACACACAGATAAACATGCTAAGGAATGTTATCCATGTTCTTATTTTTCTAAATTTGCGCAGTTTCATGCATTATCACCATCCTAAAAAAATGTGTGATGCAATCATCTTTGTTGCACTAAAAATGTTACAATTATGTGGCTTAGATGTAGCCATCATGGATTCTTCTTCAATAAGGGTTACAAATATAATTATGGGCTTTGACTTATCTACTTAGAATTATAAAAAAATGTGGATAAGATGTTTATTGATCACGATCATGCTTATCTTTCCCTTATCATCCTCCCATGCATCCTCACGGTAATAAGAATCTGAATATTAGCTTGATTATCACACAGCTGTGTTTTCTGAAAATGTTCTTGACTGCTGCTTCAGATTTTGGGAATTGTAGAGAACATGAGCTACTTTACATGTCCACATTGTAGTGAACGCTCCTACATTTTTGGGCGTGGAGGTGCTCGCAAGGCAGCTGATGAGATGAGCATCACATTCCTTGGCGAGGTACTTGCTAAAATGATGCATTTAATTTCTATTCATGACTTCTTTTTTTAATTTGACAATATTTAGGGGTGGGGGATTCATCATAGTTATCAAGTCATACATCATGCCACTTGAGCTCTCATGTTCGCCATGACTAATTATATTGGTTTCCAAATTATAGTACACATGTCAAGAATTTGTTTTGTTATGTTATGTTTGTGTTCCAATATATCAGCCAACTTGTGGATTATTGTCACTCACAGGTACCGTTAGAAGAGAAGAACAGGAAATGTTGTGATGAAGGTGTCCCTATTGTAATATCAGAACCAAATTCCTCAGTTTCTACAGCATATGTGGAAATTGCCCAGAAAGTCATGGAGGGAATTGAGAAAGTGGAGAGGCAAAAATTACTTCATCCCAAAATCCAACTATGACCCATCATCAGCCCAACTAGGCATGAGATTTCTTTTTTCCTTTTAATCTATATTAGAGCAACACATTGCTTTCCATAACATTTAAGCAATTGCATCAAGTTTTTTCATGATTGAAATATGTTTCTGGGTTTCGTTTGCCCCTTGGTTTCATTCATCGATTCATCGATTCGCCTTTCATGTTCAGTTATTTTTGTAAAATTAATAATCTTTGAAGTAAGATATTATACAACATAGTAATATTACTTGCTGTCACGTATGCCTCAAATTATTTTTAGTCAACATCATAGCTCAGTTTATAATGCTGTGTGCTGCTTGCAGAATATGAGAAACAGGGTTGGAAATCCTCTTTTCATTTTGGTATGAATAGTCTTTGCACATGAAGTTGTCTTGAGAAATGTTATCTCAATGCATTTCTTCTTTCAAGGAGATCCCAAAAGGATGGTTAAATTAAAACATACGTCATGTCGATACATAATATATATTCAAAATTTAAGTTTATAACACGCTACGTTCAGCTCCATCATAAGAATAAGACTTGAGCTAGGCGAATTCCAGCAATTGAAACAAATCCGACAAATACTTGTCCAAAGCAAGTAAATAAGGTGCCTTCTCTTTGCAGATTTGAAGATAAAGCTAAAATAGGGTAAGATTAAAACTTTGTCAAAGAAAAAAATCTTGATATGCATGCACACAAGTGGTTTCAATGTGCAGGACATTTTTAGAAAGCAAAGTCTGCCAATCTTTAACGATATACCAACTAAAATACTCGATCCTAGTTGATTTTCTAGTATGAAGTTAAATACTCAAATAGAATATAATTTGGGGATTTTACCTGTATAATAAAAAAGGGTAAAGTATTTCCATCTATATCACAAAATTAAAACTAATTCATTTGTAACAAGAAATTCAAATTGAGTTCTATCATCGACAGAAATCAACCAGTGATAACTTATCACTGGTTAGTTCTATCACTGATAGAATTTAATTAGTGATAAATTTATTCTATCATTAGTTGAGTTCTACTAACGATAGAAATCATATACTATAGATTAATTATTTTAGAAATTGTACTGCAAATATAATACACGAGGTAGAATGTAAGGGTGAGGGTTAATTCTCATATAATTTCCTTACACTCAGAGGATAATGAACACTACATACAAAATTGTATTTTATTTTAAGTAGACAAGGAAATAAACAATTAAAAAAATCTAGAAATTAGAAATAGAGGAGAAACCTCTCTATGTATACATGGTAGCTAGCAGGACAATACTCATTTAAAAAAGCTTTGAAAAAACTCTTCAAATCTTGTGTTATCATTAAATTAAATTATCCATTCCATATTTTGTATCCATTTTTTGAGAATTCATTGCTTCCTCCCCCTTCCTTTCTTGGTTGGCGGTGCATCAATCTGCTCCTTGCCCGTCACTTCCGATATATCCACTGCACAAAAGAGAAAAGGCAAAATATAAGAGCATTCTAACAAGTAGAACTCAGTGCACATTAGATTTACAAGTGAAGCATTTCTGGTTAACCATCGAAACCTAGTGATCAAGAGAGTCTACAAGTTTCCATGACATTCAAATGTTGTAGGGTTAGACGATATATCTCGTGGCATTAATCGAGGTATGCGCACGCTGACGCGGACAGTTACGGATATAGAAAAAAAAGAATGCTAGGGTTGCATTTTTTGGATAATATAGATTGTGAAAACTCCAGGCACTCAACATTTTTTGCAAATTTAACAGAGTTAGCAAGCAGGTATGTATTCATTCATGAAACTAGATTTAAAAGAGAAGTGAACTCGTCCTTCAAGTGCTGATATCATCATTGGAACTGATTTACAAGTTGCTGAAATTCAAGGATATGGGACCTTCATGCAATTAGAGAGTATACAATTTTCATTGCATTCATCCATTTAGACAACAAGAATTCCTTCCAATTTTAATAAAACTTTAGTAAAAAATCATGTTAATAGGAAGTGGTTATTTATTATTCAACAGAGTATTCAGATGCTTCGTTATAACATAAACTCGAAGAAACATACCATCAGAGTTTTTCCATCTTCTTGGCGTTCTGTGCCTGGTCAGTCTTGAACTAAAGACACTAACAAACATGGAGAGAGCAAAAGGAAAAAAAAAAAAATGACAATTAGAAGACCTCACACGTTTAGAAAGACGAACTTGAACTACTATTCCGAACATGATATTATTATGATTTTTGACATATGCCCTTATGACAATGTGTTCGTTTCAGTACAAGATTATTGTCTTGTTCCGATTTATCACGATGGGTGTATGGTGCATATACATTAAATTCCCCATACGAGCAAGCATCAATATATGAAATTCACTTGTCAGTCGTCATATTCTTAGTTTTTCTTTTTTAATAATCGGGAATTGAAGTTTTGCTCCATTACATACTCAAAGGCACCCATGAGGCTTGATTGCACGAGTACTTGTCATATTCTTAGTTGATATCTTGCACCCATGTATTTAGCCTAAATATATTTCATTCTTCCACATGAGAAAGAAAACTTAGAAAAGAGAACCATTCTTAACATGATGTAACAATTCAAACACTCCCACATCCTAATCTTCCTTTAGAATGATTATGAAATATCTCTTCTGCCAATATAATAAAAGAAACCGAAATAGTCAGTGAAAACTTTGGTTTGGATTAGTGATTAGGTAGGTTTAAGACCTGATTTCTAAGGCCCTGTTTGATAACTATTTGGTTTTTTGGTTTTGGTTTTTGAAATTTAAGCCTACAACAACTATCTTATCATATGTTTTTCTTGCTTGAATATCTCTAGCTTACCTATATTTGTAGAAACCAAACCAAAATTTAGAAAAAAAAAAAGTAGCTTTCAAAAGCTTGTTTTTGTTTTTAAAAGTTGTTTAGCATTCACATACTTTCTTAAGAAAAAATGGATACATTATAGGAAATGTAGAACACATTGTAGAAAGTTTGATGAGTAAAAATAAGCTTAAATTTCTAAAACCAAAAACAAAAAACAAAATAATTATCAAACGGAGGCTAAACTATTGGTTAGTTTATGGTTGCCTACAATAGTGACATCCAATCTAACACGACACATCAAATTCAATCTTTGCCTACTCAAAGCATATATAAAGATATAGAATGAAAACTTGATCACAAGTCTGCTTGGATACACGTGCATTAAAGACTCGATACCCATCTTCGAACATTGATAACCTATCATGGAGTGACCTAGTAGTAAAAAAAGATCTTGAATAACTAAAACATGATGAGTTCGATCCATGATGGTCAGGCCATCTACTTATAAATTAATTTGTTACGAGTTTCTTTGACATCTAAATATTGTATGGTTAGACCGTATATCCTTTGACAATAGTCGAGTTGAGCGCAAGCTAAACCCAAACAATCACGAATATTTAAAATTAGAAAAAAGAGCTAAAATTTTACGACATGGAAGTACCTATATGCATTTAGTTGGAAGTCAATAATCAAAATTTCTAGTGATAAGAAAACAAGAAGCTAGTCAATGATCCAAGAAACAAGTCCTCTTAAGAACAAGTTTCCCATCACATTGCCCATACTTCATGTTGTACCGCATCTGGAATTGAAAAATAAAACAGCGGTCGCAGTTGGAACAAATCAAAAAACGACGAAACATATGGGAAAACTGTAAGCTCGCAATGGGAAAAAAAAAGCGCGATCGATTTCTCATATGTGATGCTAATTTCTCAACATTCAAACAGAAAAACGAAATGTAGTGAATCGGATTCGGAAGTAATGGCTTACGGAATTGGGATCGGAACGGAACAATTGGACAGAACGGTCGAGGAATTCATCCCAGGAGGTTACGTACACCATGGCTCTGCGCCACAAGCCAAAGAGAGGGAAAGCTTACAAATTAATTTTTTTGTTGTCTACGGTATTATAGAGCTCTAACCCAAATATCGATTTCACCTATTCAACTATAATCATGGTGTTCAATTAAATTTTCACCAAATAATTAAACTATTAGGTTACCTTGTTTTTGGTGTTTCAAAACTAATTGATCAGAGATTAATACTTCACTTACCTTATATATTTATTCTTTTTTTCTTAATTTCAGTCCACTTGTATTCTTTTTTTCTTCTTTTTTTTTTAATTTTTTTATTTTATAAAAGTCCACTTCTCTTTTAATGCTAGAAATTTTTTCACGTTTTCAATATGGTATATTTATAAAGGTAAGAAATAGGGGTGTTTACATTTTATCCGAAAACCAAACCGACCGAAACCGAACGAATTATGGTCGGTCGGTCGGTTATTATATAGAGTCGGTCGGTGTCGAGTAATCAACAAAATTAACCGAAGGTCGGTTGGTCGGATAATTTTATTAAAAAAACCAACCGATTTTTTAATAATTAATAATTAATAATTAATATATATATATATATAGTCCATAGAAAAAGTAAATGTGATAAATAGTTTTAAAAAAATTATGATTATAAAATAACTGAGTAACATCCATAGTTTCCCATTGAAAAATATTTAGAAAAAAAGAAAAAATAATAATAATTAACCGACTTACCCGACCAACCGACCGTCAGTCGAATTTTTCGATTTGGAAAGTATGTTCGGTTTCTATTTTAAGAAAACCAAAATATAGGTTATTGAGGTTGGTTTTTGGAAAAAACCGACCCCGACCGACCGATTTACACCCGTAGTAAGAGATGTTTAGATAAAAAGTTAGTTTGAAAAGTTACAATTTAAAAATTGTAGTAAAAAATCTGTTTGGATGTATTTTTATGCAGGAGAATTAGAAACAATTTTAGACGTAGATTTAAAATAAATAATTAGTTTAAGTAGTTAAAAAGAATAATTAGAAATAAAAACTTATAAATAAATAATTAAAAATAAAACGTTAAAAATGAGGAATAATTTTATTACACGTCCACGCAATTAAAAATTCAAATCAACATTTTCGCCATCATGCTGTACTACTCAAGTTTAATTTCCACTCGCCATGAGGAAAATGTTGACTTTCCTCCCATCCCATGTTGCTGATTTTTCAACACACAAACAAAAATGGGTTCATGTTTAGATTTATCAAAACAGCCTCAGAAGTTAGAAGGCTATTTTTCTTTTGAAGTCCCAAGATTTAAGGAAGAAAATAATCTGGGATTGTGCTTTTAAACGCTCTGTTTTCAAAAAATTTGGGAAAAAAGGAACTTGTTCTTTGTCGGCTGGAGATGTCGCAGCCGGAAGCTGGAGGAGGAGTGGAAACTGGCGAAGGAGGAGATAGATCGGCGGCGGCGACTGCGGGGGAGGGAGTTTCAGGGAAGGGGACGTGGAAGCATGCGGCGTTTCACGTGGCAACCACCATTGCTACGCCGGCTGCTTATGCTCCTCTGCCTTTTTCTTTGGCTTCTCTTGGTTGGGCCTTTGGTAAAGTTTTAATTTTTAATTTTTTTAAAGTTGCTTAAATTGTTAGTTTTGTTGCTCGCGAAATTTGTTGAGGATAAAATGTTGTTTGAATCCATTAAACTCAAACAGATATTCGATCTAATAAAAATAAAATCCAATCAAAGAATGGTTGAAAGTGGTACAACTTTGAGAGCCATGTTGATAATCTCACTTTAAAAAAGTGGGAACATCACTTAAGATAGTAAACTCATCTTTTTGTTCTCTATTAATTTTGAGATGGAAGTTCATGTTATTTAACAAAATCTAGTACTTTTGAGTTTTGTTTCTAATAATCGTGTTTTAGATTATTTATAGTTTTTTTTCATCTAAACGTAAATGTCATAACCTTAAAGCTCAAGAATATGTTATATGCGATTTCAAAAAAAAAAGAAAAGAATATGTTATATGCTAATTTAGCCGTTTTATTTTGTTCTTTGTTTTTGTTTTTGTTTTAAACCAAATTATTTTGTTCTTTGTTTGTATTTTGTATTTTTCTTAATGTTTTGTTCTCATACCTCTAGCGAACTAATATAAACCAGTTTTTTGTTTCATGACCATGCTGTCAATTCGCTATGACGAAGACAAATTAGCTCTGAATGATCAAAATCAATTTCTAAGAAAATTATTTTCAAAGTTCAAAGAAAATAATTTTCGAAGTTTAAGAAGCAATTTACCAACACTCTAAAAGTATTTTGGTATGAAATACTTGATTAGAAACACTACTCTTTTTTTCTTTTTTCTTTTTGATGAGCTTAGAAACAATACTCAAACACTCATATTTTGAAAAGTCAACAACATTTCGAGATCGGAAGATTCGAACTTGTAACCTCTTAAGTTGTACAAGATACCATTACAGCTCTCCTCTCGTTGGTTGGGGCCGGGACAGTTGAGTCTATTTACTAATATACCCTTGTTAGGCTTGTTGGATAATACACTGCTACTCTTGTTTAGGAGTTAGCAGCTTGGTAACAGGGACAATTGCAACATGGTACTCTAGTCTTTTGGTGGCATCTCTATGGGAATGGGATGGCAAGAAACATGTTACATATCGAAGCCTCGCCGAGAGCATATTCGGTAAGTGTTATTTATAACATTAGTTAGTATTTTTGCAAAGATCATACATTCAATAACCCAATTGATAAGAAAAAAAAAATACAAAAGCATACATAATCTCTTAAAATAAAACTTGAATAATAAGTACAAGAAGGCGATGCTACCATTTTTGTCCTCTTAAAGATTTTATTGTTTTTAAAGGGATTATTTATTAGTTATATGTTTTAAACTGGAAAAAGCAAACAAACAAATTGTGAACTAAATTTTGTTTGCTCATTTAACGTCAATGTCCTTTTTTTTCTTCTGATTCTTGAAGGCTCATGGGGTTACTGGTCTGTCGCCTTTTTCCAGCAGGTAGCTGCTTTAGGCAATAACATTGCCATTCAAATTGCTGCTGGAAGTAGCCTTAAGGTTAATCAATTCGACAAAATTCGAAGCTTTCTATTGAACTAACAACATAAATTATTTCTCTTCATTTTCAAATCTTGTTATCTTTGCTCAAAAAGGGGATTCTAATGTATCAAATTTGGTCATTTGTAGGCGGTATACAAATATTATCGCAATGATGGAACCTTAACTGTGCAGCATTTTATTGTTTTCTTTGGGATATTTGAACTAATTCTGTCTCAGCTGCCTAATATTCACTCATTAAGATGGATTAATGCATTGTGCACGTTCAGCACGATCGGTTTTGCAAGTACGACTATTGGCGTGATAATATATGATGGTAAGCTGAAAGTTGAGACAAGGATTTAAATCTCTAATCTTAAGAAATTGAGTAAATGTCAATTACCGTTGAGCTACGCTCATTTTGGTGGACATGAAATGGATTAAAAGTATAGGAACCAAAATGAGCTAAAGCGGAAAGTACAATAACAAAAATAGTTTATGTGAAACGACGCTTAAGACATCGTATTTTTTCCAAGTTTTGAGATAGCTATCCATCTAAGAATGTTGCAACTTCCTGTTTAGTATATTCTTTGTTTATGATACTATGCAGGAACAATTACTGATAGAAAATCAATCAGTTATGATCTGCAAGGAAGTACTTCTTTTAAAATCTTTGGAGCCTTCAATGCTCTTGGAACAATAGCCTTTTCTTTTGGAGATGCCATGCTTCCAGAACTACAGGTGACATATCTCAAAATCCCCAATTTATAATTATGTTCAAATTTTGTTCATCACGAAAGTAGCTTATGTAGCGTATGGCAGAACACCGTGCGAAAACCTGCAAGAAGAAATATGTATAAGGGCGTCTCGGCAGCCTATAGCATCATAGTTCTGAGTTACTGGCTGCTGGCCTTCACTGGTTACTGGGCTTTCGGGTCCACGGTCGAACCGTATATATTGGCTTCTTTAAGTACACCAGAATGGCCTATTGTCATGGCTAATCTTTTTGCTGTCTTTCAAATATCAGGATGCTATCAGGTAATTTTGTTAAAGTTACGGAATTGAATATGATATAAAAGGCCAAAGCCTTAGAATAAGAGAATACATATCTATACAATCCTTTGTTCCTCTGTTTTTAGGCATCTGAATTTGAAATATCATATGAATGAAAATTTTAAACATGAAATTGTCTTGAGAAATGCTATTTGAATGCCTTTTTTCTTTAAAAGTGACACTAAAAGGATGGTTAAAATACATACGACATGTCGACTTATAAAAAGGCGTTTACTCAATCGCTTGAGGTTAGAAGTTCGAATCCTCTCCCCGACATTTGTTGTGTGGAAAAGAAAAGATTCAAAATCCTTCCTCGAAAAATGAGTTTGGACTTGATTTATGTGATTTTTGTTAGAGGTTTATAATCACTGATTTGCTGAGAGCTTTCATGTTTGTTTAGATATATTGCAGGCCAACATATGGTTGCTTAGAGGAGATGATGCTGTCTACCAAAACAACCAGCAATCTTCCTCTCAAAAATCGTTTCGCTCGTCTTGCTTTTACTTCCATTTACACGGCGGTTGTCACTTTGATCGCTACTGCAGTGCCGTTCTTTGGGAATTTCGCGTCGATCTGCGGGGCAATCGGGTTCACACCTCTGGATTTCATCTTCCCAGCTTTAGCATACTTGAAAGCGGGTAAACCAACCATAAATACAAAGCTTCACCTTCCATTGAAGCTTCTTAATCTGGGAATGGCTATATGGTTCTCAGTGGTTGCTGTTTTGGGCTGTGTTGGTGCACTGAAATTTGTTGTCGAAAATATAAAGACTTACAAGTTCTTCCATGATATTTGAGTAACTAATTGTGTTTGATTGATACTTGAAGTAACTTGGTAAATATGTTGTCCAAATTTAGAAAGAAACAATTAATAGAGTCTAAATTTTTTAGAATGTTTGATGAAGATCAACATTAAAGTGATGAAGAACGACATGTAATGATTGAGACACTTGCTTTGAATCATGTCCGAACAGATTTTCCACTCCAAGTAATGTTCATGAAATGCCAAGATCAATATTGCAACTTGAAACAATAGAGATTGTTTTTACCAAGCTTAATACGTTGTAAGGGTGTACATGATTTGAAAAATGTGGGTTGAGTTAAAGATGATCTTTTGGACCAATCTAAAATTTTGGATCGGTTGTTCAATGCTATATATTAGAGTAATCCAACCTATATATTATCAAGTTGGATTGAGTTGTCGAATTGTATTTATCTCATATTTTTTTGTTGAGGCTTAACTCGTGAACTTTTAAAAAATGAATAAAAATTGAATTCAAGATTTTTTTTTAAGTTATTTTCAAATACAAAATTTTCATATTATTAGTACGTGCTCCCTACTAACAAATTTAAAATATATATTTCAAAAAAAAAAAACTTAAAATATATGTTTTTTTTTTTATTAATTTTAAATATAATAATATTATTAGTAGTAGTCTTAGATGAGTTGAATAAGTACAAAATTGGAAACTTGAGAACTAATTCAATCCAACCAAAAAAAAAATTATAACCCAAATCAAAGGTTGGATAATTTAGGTTGCTTAGATTGTTGTTATTTTTGTATATTTCTAAGTTAATGTTAATTATCATGCATGGACTTAGTGATCTAAAGAGTCTCAAAAATTAAGATGTGATAACTTCAATCAATGGTGATCATTTATTTAGAAATTAATTTTATATGAGTTTTTTTAATATTGAAACGATATAGAGTCAGATAATATATCTCATGACATTAGTTGGAGGTGTGCATAAGCTGTTCGGAAGAGTCAATTTATTCTTAATCTAAGTTAATGCTAAAAAATTATATATATATTTTTTAGTTCAACCACAATTAGTGAAATAGGCAATTAGTGATATTGATGTGTTCAACTTATAATTAAAGTTAGAATGAAAAATGAAAAATTGGAACCTAAAAGTAAGACAAGTTTTAATTTAGAGCAATATTTAGGTAAGGGTAGGTAAGTATTTTGACAACCACAAATTTTCATTTTTTTACATTTCTCTCTCCACTTTAACATTACTGTCTCCATCAATCAAAGCCAATATTTTTAAAAAAAATAAAAATATGTAGTTGTAAAGAAAATACTTATCTATCTTTACCTATGTATTGCTCTTTAATTTAATATTTATTTGGCAGAGGCAATCACAGTATATGCAAATTGGAAAGTAGGTCCCAAATTGTTCCTTGGCCACCGGGAAAGTCATTGGTCGGATTACGACACCATAAAACCCCCAACTTCTCTCTTTCTCTATCTTCCATTGATCCATTCCCTTTCTCTCTCTAAAAAAACCCCTCTTCAACTCCGACGCCATTGTTGTCTGCAATGTCCTCACATATCTTCACTGAAACCTCCATTTTTTCTCGCGCCGGATCCGTCTCCGATTCCGTCTACGCCACTTTCCGGCCATGGCGGGAGTTTCTCCAGCCGCTCTCCTCCTTCACTCGCCCTTCATCCGTCTCCGAAGCCACCATTCGCTGTAAGCGCAATCTCAAACACTTTCGTGTCAATTACACTTTCATCGTTTTGCTCGTTCTCTTTCTCAGCCTCCTCTGGCAGCCTGTTTCCTTGATTGTGTTCTTGATCGTCTTCGTTGCCTGGTTCTTCCTTTACTTTTTCCGGGATCAGCCGCTTGAGGTGTTTAATCGCCTTGTTCATGATCGAATTGTCTTGGCTGTGCTTGGATTTGTCACGGTTGTCGCCTTGGTGTTGACGGATGTCTCGTTGAATCTAATGGTTTCGATTTTGATTGGGGTTTTTGTTATTTTGTTACATGCCGCTTTTAGGGTTACGGAGGATTTGTATATTGATGAACAGGAAGTCGCTGATGGAGGATTGCTTTCTGTTGTCGGTAGTCCGAATTGGAAAGGCTACAGCCCAGTCTAGAGAAATCACTGGTTCGTTTTTGCTAGGTTATGAAAGATCCAAGTTCTTCGTGATTTCAAATGGCGATTGATCCTGTTGCTCGATTTCGAATGAGCTTAAGAAACCAAGCTTCTATCTACTTGGAAATCCGGATTTGCTACACCTCTAAATTGATTTAGCGAGGATTTTTTGTATGTCCCTTTCGTTTCAGGGCTTTGCCTCTTATTTGTTCTAAATGTTTGTACATGTAGTGTTAGTTTACAGTAACGATTTACAGAGTTTTGCTAGGTTGAATCCTAGATTTTATCCCGACATTGCTTTTATTTTTTGGGTGTGATTTTCAAGGAAAGGGGGTTGCAATGTTTTGGATTTGATATGTTCTTTATTTATGATAGGAATATATGGCAAATGGTGGATTTTGATTTGGATTTCTGTGTCTTATTAATGTATAACTCTCTCTTCCATTTCATGTTGTTTCTGTGGCGTTTTTTCTACTCATCAGATTGGAAAGCATTTGTCTATACTTGTAAATTAGTATAATCTATAATGGCATATAATGTTGACCCTAGGTCTAATCCCATTGTTTGATCTGAATTGTGTGTTGTGGTGATTCAAATTGATTATGAAGAGTAGATAAGATACTAGATAGAATTAGATGAGGCATTTCAAGTTTTGAGAGAGAGAGACGTGCGCTGAGATTCAATTGTTGCCAGGATGTCATGCCATAATCATTCTTAATGTTTGTTTTTTTGGACTTTAATTCTTAATGTTTGTTAGGTTTTTGAAATGGGTTGGCTTGACATTTCTTGATTGGATGTTCATCTTTGTCGCACTGCTGTTGAGTTTGGATGTGAAACAGAAGGGCAAGTGTAGGATGGCCCAGCTTATTGGCTGTTTCATCTAGAATCAAGCTTTTCTTACTCTTTCTAAGTAGAATTTCTGGTTTACTTTCCAAATGATCTGTCTTTATGCCATCTCTATGATTCCCATGTGACTAAAGTTAAAGTGATGGTATTTAGATGTACAGTGCATTTGCTTTTATCATGGATCTCAAGTGAAGCTGTCTGAACCAATAGCTGGTTTTCACATGGTGATTGTTTTAGTTCTGGTTCTTCATTCTTGCCACACTGGCAGCTTGCATTGAAGCTGGTGAACTGTGAATATACTTTGTGGAACAATAATGAAGCTCTTGCTTGGCACCCAAGATTTTGAATTGTTGAAGTTTAGGTTCATAAATTTTCATTGCATTCTCATGTCCATGCTGCTTTCAATGGTATGTCTGGTTTCATATGGTGATTGTCATAGACCCAGTTGTTTGTTTGTTTTTTTTTCATGTATTCTGATGCGATATTGGTTCAGGCCGTTCGGCATGGAAGTTTATTAATGTGAGTACTACAACAGGCGTGATTTTAGATTATTTATATGAATTGTTTGCTTGTTGCTAATATAACTCTTACCTGCTTGCTTGCAGTAGAGTTGAATTCTGCAGCTGCTAATCTATTTGAAACTTTTATCCATAGATATACATATATATATATATAGAAATTCATTTGAGTTGTGACTTAGTCATGGAACCTAAGCTGTTGAGTTGTTTTTGATTGGCCACATCTTTGAAATTGTACTTTCTTCCTCTTAGCTGCTTTTAGGTTTGAATGATAGTGATTGTTTTGTTTTCCTTTACCTTCTCTGGTCTGTTCCTTGAGCAGATCTTGAATTTCTGTTTTACTTTTGAACAACGTTTTTTTTTTCTTGGGGAAAGTAGGCTAGCAGATAAAGATATATTAAGATTTTTTTTTTTTTTTTTGGTTTATGAATTATTTTTGTAGGTAGATAAGAAAAAGTGAGGAATGGGAATTTGGGTTTGGAAGGCAAAAGCCTAAAAGCTAGCATTTGGTTCGATTCCAAATATTAGTTTCATTGTCTTTTATGAAAAAGCATTCTGTAAGAACTGATGCAAAAAATAGGAAAGAGTACTTGATAGTTTCCTTACTTGTTTGATACTTTAATTCTATTTTATTACTATTTCTTTTAATTTAATATCTTGGTAACCTTTTCTTCTGGGACCTTTTTGGTTTCACGATTGTAGAAGTGATAATTATAGCAAGTTCTAGATTGATTGGTTTCACGATTGTAGAAGTGATAATTATAGTGTGTACTAACTATAGTAGTTTCTTTGCTCACAAACACTCATGCATTTACTATATATCAATCTTGATTTTGCTTCTTTGTTACTTCAGGGGTTTAATTGATTTTGCTTATTTTTCTCAAATTTTAAAGTTTTTGTACTAATTCATAAGTTTGAATCTACTCATATATGATGTATCGTCTCCAAAGGTGGTGAAATTATTGTATACTATAATTCATAAGTTTAACTAATATTATGAGATATACCGTTTGATCCTAACCAGGTGGTGGCCCTTTTGACCACTCATCTACTCCATGATGGTTTTGTACAAAAACAATAATTTGGGGATAGAAGATTTGAATCCAAAGGTCATGAACTCTTGTTAAATCTCGTAGAGGTTAGATTATAATAATAATCCAACTCAGGTTACCGGCTCGTTACTTTTCATTTCAACTATAATAATCTTCAAACTTTGATATAATAGTTCATATTATAATGAAACTTTTTGATATATAATTGTGTTATAATAAGTTATTACAACCTTTGTTGTAATAAGTTACACCTCAATCGCAAACTCAAGTTAATATAACTTATCCATTCATAGCACATAAGATGAAGCAGATGGCTTCTGCTGAAAAAGGAAGTGTGGTTTAGTTTTATGAGTTTATCTAAAGTCATTGTGTTAATGCAATGTTCCGCCAAATTCAGACAAAACCCCCCCTCTTGAGATTTTGGTTGTTAAAAAATGGAAACCTCAAAACAAAACTGACACGTAGACCACATTGTTGGGATCTGCAAAATTTTCTCATGTTTCCTTCAAACAGGAAAAGTGTTTGCCAAATCAACCTTTTTCTTCCCTCACAAATTCTCATTTCATAGGTGTCTTAGTACATGCACACTTTGAGAAACATAGAACCTATAAAATAGAACGAATCTTGCATAGGATGAGTTGAATAATGTTAAAATCTTCGATCAATCTAAAAACTTAAACTAATGAGTTGAAGTAAATAGTTGAGTTAAATTTAATTATATCAACCGAGGAACCGAGGAATCTATCATAGAGTTCTCCAAATGGTACTTACCCCAATTGAGACAGAGAGATGAAGTTTTATTAGAAGATGAAGAAATTTGCAATTAGTTACATCATTCAAGTACATCTTCTAACAAAGTAAAAGCAACAGCTGAGGGAGTTCCTAATCAACACACATTTTAAAATTTCACTACACCCAACACCATAAGGTTAAATAAATGAGATGTTGGTGCCTTTTATTTGATGATGTGGGTGTAAAAAGAATTTCAGTTGTGTTTAATGGCACTCCCATAGCTGTTTGCTTACTCTAAAATGTTTATGATTAAGTCCTATCATACAGAATCTAAAACCTAAGAAGCTTTGAGGAACTGGGATTGTTGAAGTAACAAGAATTGAGCACCCAAAATATACTCAACTGTGATTAAAGAAACAATTTTCTGTTCACCCAGAATCACGGCATGGCTGCCGAAGAGATGATGACGGGCGGAGAGTGAACCGTGACAAGACCCTTTGATGCAGATAAACGTATACGAAGGCAGTAATGTGAAGGAAAATTAAGGTCAAGAAACAGTGATCTTTCTAGCATAGTATAGAACCATGATAAAATCCTCTGCTGACGAGCCGATCAATGCTGGGATCTTTTCGGGGGTCGACGCTGTTTGTAGCCACAAATCAACTAAACTATGCAAATCCAGTGTGGGCACTACTGGATGTCCCATACACTTGACCTCAACCTACACAAAAAACCCTCAAGCTTAAGCCCTAAAATGTAAACATAGTCCAAATTTCGATAACTCTCAAAGGATATCTAATATAGAAATGAAAGAAGAATTTCAACTAAACTAAAGGATATGAGTTTTTTCACCTCTGATTCACTTGAGAGATCCAACTTTCTCATAAGGTACTTCTGAACAAATGATACTGGCAAGTTTCCATCCCTGTGACAAAAACTAAAGATATAACCAAACATACTTTCAACTCCAAATCAGTAACAGTATTCTTCCAGACCCAAGTTCAGAGAGACAAGATAGCTTGGTTTAAGTACCAATTTACTCACAATCATCAAAACCAACAATGATTCTAATATGAACTTTTCTCTCTACCAGAAATAATAGCCATGAACAAAAGTCATAAAGAAACTTGATAATATGAACTTTAGGCAACTCTAATTTTCAGACAATTTTTTTATGGGCCGAAGGAAATCTATTCTGGAAATTTTGAAAACAGACGTGAAAGATACTGATAGTGCACCGTATTATATACTATCAAATTACTTGACACCTACTATACGCATATGTAGAGCTTATATGAACGAGGATAAAAGAAGCTTACTTTATTCTCAAATACCTCGCGGGAATTTGCGGCAGCAGTACATCTCCTTCCCTGAAACCAAAGTTTAAGAAGAGGCATAAATACTAGTTTACTGGAATTTGTTTAGTCTTATATCAAGTATATTGTAGGGAAAGGGAACAGAGTTTGTCTCACTGATCAGAAGCTATGAGTGAAAGCCAAATCGGACCAGCTCTTCTTCCAAGCCGAGCACTAGTGGCATCCAACACAACCTGAGGTGAAATGCTGGAGTCCCGATAAAAAGGTTCCCTTTTCTGGCGGACCCTACGCAGTTTCTTAGGCCTTTCAGTTTCTGGCGATACCGGGTCCATTCTAGTTTTTCCATTCTCGCGTTTTTGCTTGCGTTTGTTTTCCCTGTTTCTAGACTTGCTGCCCTGAGCTTCACTTCCATCGACTTCTGCAAGCTCGACTTTATTCTCAACCCCTTGTGAATTAGGTTTGAAACACTTACTCCTATTTGCAACTTCTACTAAGTAATTTAAAGGCTTCCAGATATCCTTGTTTCCTTCCTTTGAATCAACACCATTTTCGACTTCTTTATTTCGCACAGATATGGTAGACTTGGTAGGACTGGAATCCTGCACCAAGTCCAATAGTAAGACAAAATGTTACCAGTTAAGCAGAAACTCCTTCTAATAGAGAAAAAAACAGCTTCGAATTGGGACCAAAAATTTCTTCCTTTACCGGTTTTTTGTTCTGATTGATTTTTTCTGATATCTCAAGGGAACTTGAGCTTTCTGAACGGTCTTCCACGGAATCATCATCTTTCTTCACACACTTCTCAGAGGAGACTCTTGGCGTTCGTAACATAGCAGCAATTCTTGCAGCAGCTGCTGCTGTTCTTCTTCCAGCTGTGGTTGCATGGCTCGACACTCGGGGACTATTGACCACCAATGAGGAAAGTGATCTTTCCTTTCTTCTAACTGGTGGTAGTATAGCAGGAGCAACTTCGGGCGTTTTCACTTTTCTCCTCTGGCTTTTACTAGGGAAAATCTTAGCCCTTAAATCTTGTAGATTGTGGTCTGGCCTGATGATTAGAAGCTCAAGTTTAAATTCGCTCACCAAGTGATGAATTCTTACTACAAACTTATATTATGAGAATATGAAAATGTAAAAATACTGAATAAATCATAATTTATACAGAAATGTGTATAAATTGAGGATAGAGAGGTGTCAATATTTGAACAGGAAATGGTAATTTGTAGCTTTTGACCTCACTCAGCCAACTCCATAACAATAAACTAATAACAACCACATAAATGGGGTATGACAGTGTTACATACTCATTTACTTAATTAAAATCACGAATTGATATACCAACTGGTAAGACCAGTATTCCAAGTTACGAGCTCGCAGATAAAGACGACTGGGAAGGGATTCATTGACTTGCAGTACCATTATGCAATATAAATTTTACCTTAATTTTTCCAGTGGGGCACACCCGAGGTGGATGTCACATACTGGACAGTTTTCTATTTCTTCATCAGAAATCTGATCATATATGCACTTTCTGCAAACTGAAAAAGATTTCACTTAACTGTCATTAAAAACTACTTGTACAGTGATTACATGCAAAAATATGTTAAGTAATTTCCATTCATTGACTAATTTTCAGCCAGAACAAGAAAAGGATTGTGCTTTTCACGTTTGTTACATATACGAATCCCCCATCTTAATTGGCAAGCTTAAGTGCTTAATTAGTGTAAACAAATAGCATGTTTAACAGTTCAGAAAAAATTTTAGTCCTAAAATTTCCCTAAAAACTTATGATTACTTCCATACATTATACACAAACAAAAAAGATCATTAACTTAGTGATATCAGCTTTATAAAAAAGTAGATAGATAAAATGAGACACACACAGGCAAAGAGAAGAATCAAAATATGCAGTTTTTATAAAGTAGTAATACCTAAACTTAATTCAAATCTGTAAAACCAAAGGAAGAAGAAAAACTAATTGTTCATTAGAAATCAACTTTCTTTCACGAACAACATTTGTTAAAAACAAACAAACAATAGTTCAAAATCAAAGATGGAAACTACCATAAATGGCTTTTAAAGAACAAAACTGGATCGAAAAGAGTCAAACAAAGAGTACATGAAAATGCAAAGCAAAAACAAACAAACGGGCAGTAAATTGAAGAATCAAAGCCAAAAGAACCTAAAAGAGAAGATATCAAGAGAAACTCACAAGTATGAAGACATTCAGAAATGGTGGTAGCTTCTTTCAAAAGCTTATTACAAAGAGGGCAAGTTATGCATGCCTCAATCGCTCCCCTCTTGACTTTAACCACCTGATTCGCCATGTTTCAAAAATCCCAAATCTCAACCACGTACCGCAACTCTGCATGCCTTCAGCATTTGTTCATACGAGAAATTTACGTCCATTTTTTTCTTCAAAGAGCCATCGCCATTAGACCCAGACGCCAAAGAAACAGAGCAAGAAAAACAGAGCAAAAGAGGGCTGAAAAATCATGAAAAAAAATGGAGCTTTTGAAGATGGGTAATGGGAATCTGAGTGGGATTGTGGAAAGGAGCAAGATTTGGAAATGGGTTTGAGAAATTAGAGGGAATTAGACGTGGGTTTTGAAGGATTTGAAGAGATTGAAGAGGATTGATCTGGAATCGATGAAATCAAAAGAGAGGTTTGGTTTTGGGTTCGTAAAAAGGGGAGCTTTTTTCATGAATGAATGAAGAAGATGGAGTTTTATTTGGTGAAAAGAAAATGGATTTAATTTCAGTTTTCACGTTTTAATTCGAAGGGAGAGGAGTCAACTAAGGTGGGATTGAAGATAACGTGCGCCGAAAAAGTGTACTAAAATGCGCAGTGATGAATGGAAGAGGATAAAGAGAGACGCCGAGTTCTTCAATGCTCGAAAACAGCGATGTGTGTTTTGTCTTTTTCCCTTTGCCTTTGCCTTTCTTTCTTTCTTTCATGCATTCATTCCATTTCTTGAACTTCTTTAGGTTTTTTTTTTTTTTAAATTCACTCTGTTTCTGTTGGGAGGGGAGAAATTATGGTTTTAAAAACATGTTTAAATGACCTCTTTTAATCTAGATCATTTCGGTTGAACTCAACTCTTGTTGACATAAATATTTAAATTTTTAATTTTGTATGTAGTATATTTTTAAAATATTTAAAAAATCAATCTATTAAAAATATATTTGAATTTTATATGTGAAAATTAGAAAATTTTCTAGAGTTTTGAAAGTTTATACACTAATTTGTAATTTTGAAAGTTTAGAGACGAATTAAATATAAATTTTGATTAAATTTGTGATTTAAACTACATGATTGAGTTTTTTCAAATTCAAGGGATTTTTTTTATACATATTATATTACTAACATCCGGTGGAGATTTGAAATTTTGATCTTTAAAAGGAAGTAAGTTTAACTATGACGTGTATATATTTTTAATGATATCGACTCTAAACATAACCATATGTTTGTCTTTGTTTGCTTAATGCATTCAATTTGTCAATGTTAGTTTCATGAAATGAAAGAGAAATAAAATTGAAGAAGATTGAATTTTGTGCTATCATTTTATATTTAAGAGAATTCTTTAAAAAAAAAAAAGAATGTTCATCAAGGTATACTAGTAAAAAATTGAATTAAAGTGTAAATATGCATTAACTTTCAAATGCATGTTCTTTCAAAAAAAAAAAGAAAAAAAAATTGAAATGCATGTGTTTTCCAATGCCATCAATACTTAAAAAAAAAAAAAAAAAAAAAAAAACCTTTGTGTTTTCATTCCATTGGAGTTGGTTAGGTCAAACTCATTTTTCACCATTCACTTCATATCCGTGGAGATGAGGGAAAAAAGTACCTAAAATTAAAAAGATAGAAATTTCCATCTTATATTCATGTTGTTCTTATGTATATAACAATCAATTTAAATAATTAGAGGTGCATATTTAATTCTACTATATATAAAATGAGTGGTTAATTATAAGTTGGTCAAATGATTCAAATAACATGTTTTTGTGAATGGTAAAAAATAAATATAAATTCAGCATAATTTAGAGGAAATACTACCAAAAAATAACTAAACAAATATGGCACATATAAGCAAAAATTAAATCTTGTAGACCTGGTATTATGATTATATTAAATTAATATCTAGGTCAATTATTTATTTATATCAATGAACAAAGACATTATAAAATTGGACCACGTGACACAGCTGCAAAATATGGATACAGTCCCAACCTACGCCCAAAATTATTAATTGGTTAATTTTTTTATTAACTAACTTAAAATTGTACAAATTTTGATTTATTGAAATTAGTGATTTTATGTAGATTGTTTAACTTGTTTATTTATTTATTTTTGTCAAATTTAATGAAAATGGAATAAAAATTACAACAATTAACTGAGTTGGTGGTATTCTCAAAAAAAAAAAAAAAAAAACCGTAAAAATTGATGAAATAGAAAATTTAGAGTAAAAATTGAATCTCTCTTTTTATAAAAATTTATTTGAGAGGGTACAATTACTCTCAAATAATTGACGGTCGAATACAGATTTTTCAAATCGAACCATGATCGTGATGTTAAACTAGATTATTGACAAACAATGAAACTAACACGTCATCATCCATTTTGATAAAAATTGATTTTTAGTTCATCAATAATTGAAATTAAAATTTGAATTCAAGATATGTTGGCATGAATGTAATATGAAAATTTGAATCGCCAACTTAGAAGGGTGAAAATGTATTCCGATTAGATTTTTAGTTAGCATGAATTTTTTCACCCATTGGGCAATGCGATAAAGGTGTACAACCTCGTCGTATGTAAGATTGTGGTATTCATTTTCCAACAATTGTACATTATAAAATACAAAGAGGAAAAAAATGATAAGCTGCAAACAACATTAGGTGCCTGGAAAATCTCTTGACTCAAGCATTTCCATATCCACTCCAACAGAGACTTCAAGAATCATTTTGAACTCGAGTTTACAATTTCTCGAAACCGTGGAGACAATTTACGAGCAAAACGTTCAAGATCCAACAATTCCTTTGTAACGTGCATACGAACTTAGCGACACGTAAATGGTTGCACAAACAATTCCAGTCAGGATGACCACCTGAGTTTATGGAAAGGAATTCAGAAGAGATTGTCACGGAAGAATGAAAGTTTATGATATGATTTTTTTTTATTAAATTTGACCATAAGTACTAACCCATTTGAAAACATGTTCATGATCTTCCTTCCAGGTATATGGGATATTCATTCCAAAGATTGCAGTTACTAAAGAATAAATAGACAAACAAACAGTCCCAGAGCTCAAATAGAGTTCTAACTGCCACATGAAACATTTCAATTCTGAGAACTAAAAATAACATGATATATAGTTCTTGCAGATGAATTTGTTGTGGCCAGAAATCAATCAAGTGAAAAATCTAGCCACTTCAAAAGCCAATATATATGAAAAAGTTTAAGCAAAAGAAACAGAAAACTAATTTTTACTTTAAAAAAGTCATTACGCTTTAGAAAAGAGTACCTGAATAAGTTGATTTCTGTGGTTGTCAAGCTGCAAAGATGAGCACAGATAATTTGATAAGAAACAATTCTAGACCGTAGTTTTTAACCTTATCAAGAATAATTATAAGAATTACAAAGAAAACTATACTTTAATGCCATGAGAGTCTTCAACAGTCAAACCATCATGAATGGTTAGGGAAAGAGGTTATGAGTTCAATATATGATGGTCACCTACTTAGGAATTAATTTACAACGGGTTTGTTTTCTTGACAACCAAATGTTGTATGGTTGGATGATTGTTCCATAAGAATAGTCGAAGTGCGCGTAAGTTGGTCCAAACACTAATAGAAATTTTTTTTTTTTAAAAAAAAAAAGTCATATAGTCAACAATGTTAGAATGATTACCTGAATATTGATGTAATCCTCTGTGTCATCGATGTACTCCCGCAACTGATAAGCAAGGATGATTGCAAATATATGATATCATCCCACATTGTCAGAAAGCTCCACATACTAAATATCAGAGAAGAAACAGATAGCAAAAAATAGTTGACGTATTTTTGAAGATTGGTTCATACCGTAATTAATTTGTTTAATGTTCCTTCAATTTGCATAAAATAAGCCTGCAGAATATTCAGAATCAAGTTCAATTAGATCTTAATTTTCTGAAATCTCTGTACATTAGATGTTATAAGTCTTAAAAGACATTGATTATACCTCGAGTAGCATTTCTAGTTCCTCAACATCATTCTCTCCTCGAATAGTAATCACACTGGCTCTACTTGTTTTAGACATCTTTGAATAGTCTTTAGGAGAAGCATGAAACCACATTGGAGTCCCAGAGCCACTTTCAGGGGTGCTAGCTACTTTTCGTGACAAGTAAAGTTCCGCCATGTCGTCGTCGTCATCCAGAAGTTGTTCAAGTTCATCCCTAACCTAGAATGAGAATGGTATTATATCATCACCAAGACACTAACGAATTGCATGAGAAAAATACATCAGCTGGCTACAATTCTGTTCTTTTGGCAAGAAAGTAGGAGAGGGATTAACCCAAGTTTTTTTTTCTTTCTTGTTTCATATTCTTGAGAATCTGGACTAGATTAGGCATACCTCAACTATTCTCACGAGACAACCATCTGACCCTACTATATTTGGTTGTCAAAGTATAATTCATAGGAAATTAATAAGTAGGTGATCAACATAAATTTACAAGGCTCTTATTTGACTATTAGACCAACTCATGATGGTTCACCCTAACCAAAGAATTGAACCACTCAAGTGGTTCCTTGGAACGTAGGTGGTTCTTGAGGGACTAGTTGGCTCATATTTACGTCAAGAATGATCTTACTTTGTAACTTTAAGCCTTTTTTGTCCCTACCAAACTAAGATTAAATGAGCACCAACTGGAATGTTTTGAAATATGGCAGTAAAATATTATTCGCCAGGAGAAGGTGAATGTCAATCTTACTGAATGCTCTATAAGTTGACTGAAAGAGTAAAGTTGAATCAAGGGGTTGTGGACCAGCAGTGATAATTGAAAATTCAGATTTTTTTTTTTTGGAAACCCGAAAATCGAAGTTTAGCTCCACTCCACTATACCCGGAGTAACCATGCAGGTTCCTAGGCCAACACTGGGAGATATCGAAGAAATGGAAACACGGAAAGTGTCTACAAATTAATGTCACAGCCTCACAGGTGAATCTCAAACTTAGAACCATGATGGAAGCACACCTTCAAAACCCAAGTCTTCGACCACCGCGCCACTCCTTGGAAACCATTGAAAATCTAGAATACTGAATACTAGATTAAAAAAAAAAAAAAAAACTACTCGTATTTCATGAATCATTTTCTACTTTTCTGAAAATTGAGAGTAATATCAAACTTATAACCTATAATACTATCCCAAGAGCACCTAAATTACAAATTTGGTTGAAGCTAGTACAACGCAACTTCTCTTGGCCGTTAGCTTGTATCTCTTTTAAGTTGTAATATTTGTTATTGAAAGGGTACATTTAGTTGAAGATCCAAAACGAGGGAAATCTAAGGACTCATAGCCTCATATCACATACTATAGATGGCACGGAAAATTGACTACCTTTTGCACCCGATTTGTCAACCTTGTCATTGCACTCTTCAGCTTGCGCACTCGGTCCAAGTTACGACTGTTAATCTGCATATAAATGTCAACATTCTTAAACTCAGAAGAAGAAATGGAAACTAATGGAACAACCAGGCAACGACATTAGTACTGTTCCTAATTCAGATCAAACGCTAGATGGATAGTAGTTAACAGTTTTATCGATTCATTTGATGTAAAATCCATTTTATTATACAGCTTAACTGTTGCAAGAACATTGTTAGTAACCAATAATTCACCCATAAGCGTATGTGAAACTTGTTTTTTAGATTTTTTAAGAAAAAAAGGAGGAAGGTGGTAGTGCTTTGGGTTTGTTTTTTTTTTTTTTTTTTTTTTTTTTTGAGAAGGTACTTTGATAAGGTCTGTAATCAAGCGCTCGCATTGAATTGGACTAAATGTATGACTTTTCCATTCATCTACAATTCTAAAACTAAAAATAGAATCTACAAATGAAAGAATACCACCATATAATTTTTTTATATGCTGCTACCATATTTTCACCTTTCAAGTCTATACTAGAGAAAAATAAGAAGGTATGAACAATTATACACGTAAAATCACCTTGAAGATAAATCGTTATAAAAAGGTTATGTTTGTTTTTATGGAAAAAAATCTAACTGAAAATGAAAATACATTCAATCTGGACATTTATTATTATAATCCACAAATAAACTAAATGCTTCCAATTAATCATCAAGCCTAGACAACTTGATATGTAGCAGGAAGTGAAAAAAAACCTAATAACGAAGGCAGTATAATATACATCCATGAAAGCTTATCTCTGTTTTATTGATATCACTTAAGTTTAAGCAGTAAATAGTTTCAATTTCAAGAATGAACGAATTAAATGGATAAGCAGGGAAGGAGCAGAATCAAATTAACAAGTTTCACCTTGGATGTCAGCTCATCTAAAGCAGGATATGAATCAGTCTCTAGTTCTCTTGTGCGTGCATCAAGAAAACTACAAATTGCTTCTAGTACAACCTCTAAGGCACGGAACTCAAATGGAAATTCTGCTTTGAATGACTAAACTTAGAAGCGAAAACAGAAATATCAAATGACTATATAAAATATTAGGATTTTTTCATGCAATAATAAATTATCTTTTATATCCATAAATGTCCAAATCAGTTTATGCACACCTTGACTATTATCATGGATAGACCGTTTGACCCTCCAGCAATAATATAATTATTTTTTTTCCAAATAAGGAATCACTGAATACAAGGAGACCAGATTATGTACCGTTTTCAGCCAACTCATTTTGGGTGGTAGGAGGCTCTTCATCTTCACCTTGCCTTTGGTAATTTGGGCTTGTGGAAGGCAACCGTCTCTGTAGTTCTTCAACAATCGGAACTACATTTTCATCCATTGGATCCCTAAGCAGCACCTTACCCCCAAAAAATAAATCATCCTCAAAATTTATAGACTGTGGCAACTAGGATACCAGAACAACATTGAGGGTCGCAAGAAATTAATCCCCATAGCCGTCTCGAACTTGAGACTTTGAGGGGAGCACACCCGAAGGCCAGACAGCGCCGCCCCTAGGGGACGACAGATGGTAAACAATTGAACAGTGTGGAAATTGAAACCAGAAAAAATGGAGTTTGAATTCTTGTTTTAGCTCTGCTCTCTTACGCTTTATTTTGTCAAACGTATTGTTCTGTCAATGTGATGCATCCTTTGAACAGTCTTAGACACATAAATACTTCGACTAACACAGTCAACTTGAAACAACCTTTTTAGGGACTAAAAAACTCCAGAAAGGGAGTTTGAAAATTAAAAAACCCCATCATAAGATAAACAGAGTAAAGCCCAAATTAGCCTAAATAAACCCAAGAAAGCAACCAACTAAGGAGAATCATAATTAATAATAGACAATTAATTAGTGAAGAAAAGGATAAACAAATCACTACCTCGTCCGCTGTGATAATTGACTTGATGTGCTGAACCAAATCCCAAAAAATTAGTTAGATGAGCAAAATTTGAGAAGAAGAAGAAGCAAATCTAGGTCGAGTAAGTTTTAATTACCTCCAAATTGAGAACAATCACTCTTTCCCTGCCCAAGATAGTGGAAGGATACGACAAGAGAGGGTCGAGAAGGCGAAGATCTCTGGCATTAATGTGAACCCTACGCATAATCCCAAACTTATCCACATCCAAAATCGTACTGCTTCCTTCATGGTCCAACGAAACCCAGCTCCTGGAATTTACAGTGTTCTTCTTCTTCTTTGTCTTCGTCGTCTTCTCCTTCTTCTTCACTGAAAACGCTTGCGAATCCTCAGGGATTACAAATCCATCACCAGCCATCTCTCAAAAAACAAACCGCTAAAATTTCGATTCCACGAACATTTTGCTCTTCTTGGAGAATCAATGCCCACTCAAAACTGCAAATCTCTGGTTTTGCCGGTTGATTAAATGAGGAATTTGAGTACAATAACAGCTTAAGATTGGAAGAGGAAGTGGAATCAATGGGTTATTGGTTTGGGTTTTGGGGTTTGGTGGGTTCAGTTATGAAAAGATAGAAATGGTTTAGAAGAGGGAAGGGATTTTTGCATGGCCTTAACTTAACTGGCTTTGTGGGGGGGACAGGACAATGAATAAAAGTTTAATATTTAATTACTGCTGCTTTTGTCCACTCGCATAAATAGCGCGTGTTTCTTACGCTTTTGATTCGGAGATGGACATTCTGCCAATTATACCTTATCCTTTCCATTACACGAGGTTAAAATATTATTTTGATCTTTCGACTTTCGAGTTTATTTTATTTTGGTTTCTTAACTTTTAAATGTTTAATTTTAATTTTTCAACTTTCATATTTATTAAATTTTGGTCCCTAAACTTTTAAATGTCCAATTTTAATCCCTACACTTTCCAAAATATTTAAATATAATCCCCAACTGTTAAATCTAATATCCTTCTTTTCCTCTCCATTTTGAAGCTCTGTTTTTCTTTATTTTCATTTGTTCCAAATCTACCCATACCCATTTCTTATTTGGGAGGAAAATGAAAACCTATTCCCATTTCCTATCGATACTTGGCTTCGATCCCACACCCAATTGCCCCATGTTTCGCGCCTTGGTGGCGGCCATCGCGGTGACTCGGTCGCTGCAGCCGGTGGCAGCCTCTGAAACCCAGATGGAGGATTTGGGGAAAAACAAGGTGAGAATCAAAGAAGAACAAGATGAAATTCAATTGAGTGTTGATGAATTGGAACAAAGAGTTGGGGATTTTCAGGTTGTGAGAAGATCTGTGTATTTGAATTTTGTATCAGTTGTTCGAATTTGCTCTGTTTTTGGTAGTGTTAGTGAAAAAAATAATTGTGATGATGAAATTGGGCAGAGAAATGGGAATGGATTTAAGAAATTATCACAGAAAAGTAGGAATTCTTCAGCTACTATGAACAGGTCAGTTTCTTTCAGTGAAAAATTTCTGATGAGATCTTCCACTCAGAGAAGTAGTGGAAACTAATCACGGTTGAACTTGGTTTTTTTTTCTATGGTTTTTTATCATTGGGAATGTGACCCTTTTCTGGGTTTAACCAAAGATCTCTATTTTTTTTTTCACCTCCCTGTAGATTGGAAACCTAAAAGGTATAATTTTTAATCTAGATCTGGCCCGTTGTCATTTTTGGATCAGGGGTATCGAGACTACAGTTGTGAGAATTCTTTTTTAACGTGGGACATATTATGTTAAGAAATGGGTATAGGTTTTCATTTTTCCCCCCGATGAGAAATAGGTATAGGTAGGTTTGGAACAAATGAACAAGAAAAAGAAAACAAAGAAAAACAGAGCTTCAAAATGGAGAGAGATAAGAAAGAAGAAGAAGAACATTAGATTTTAACCGGGTTAAATTCTTTTAACGAGTAAGGACTATTTTTAAATATTTTGGATAGTCTAGAAATTAAAATTGAACGTATAGAAGTTTAGGAATCAAAATTAAACAAACATGAAAGTCGAGGGACTGAAATTAAACATTTGAAAGTTGAGGGACCAAAATAGTATTTTAACCATTATATTACTTTATCGTAAAAACTCTAGTATAATTACACATTTCATTTTTCCTTTTCAGTTTGTGTTCAATTTCTTTTTATAACTGGGTTTTTAAATTCATTTTCTTTTAGAATTTGTTCAATCATTTTTCACT
>JBBMKA010017220.1:46448-64378 GCA_037833695.1 Sechiopsis laciniata
AAGTGGAAGTGGAAAAGAAATGGATACTATTTAAAGCAAGTTGCATGATACAGTGATAATACCTCCTTCAGCATAGAAATGATTGAACTAAAGTTTGTGCCTTTACCCAAGGACCGAGTAGCTGCAGCCTACAGAAAAACATTCATAAGAAAACTGAATAAGAAACAAAAGATTTTGAATGAAAGAGAGAGATAGAGAGAGAGAGGGAGGGAAACCTGTATAACAGGACCATCAGCCAAGGGATCCGAATACGGTACACCAAGTTCAATTATATCTGATCCATGAGCAGAAAGAACCTTCAATGCCTTAGCCGTGGTGGAAAGATCAGGATCACCAGCAGTGATGTATGGGATCAATGCGACCTTTAAAACATGTATGAATTTAGGACAACATTGACAAATGAAAAATAAAAAACCCATCCCATTGTTTGAAGTAGACCACAAACATTCGTCTCAAACTACAACCCTTCTCATTACCAATCCTAGTTAAGCAAAAGGTAAAAGAATTTAGAATAGGCGTCCAATTAGAAAATTCAACGCAGTAAATATTTAGAATTTAATAGAATTGAGTTTTTGTGTGGGGGTGGACTAACTTAGGACTCTTTTTCTAGAGAAACCCAAGTTTTCATTGAGCAAAAATGAAAGTATATAGTATATACAAAGGCATACAATACAAAACACAACTGCATAAATGGATCTCAATCCAACAGAATTAAACCAAATAGATATTACAAAATTTTCTAAATCTCGTTTGATAACCATTTGATTTTTTTATTTTAGTTTTTGAAATTTCAACTTATTTTTACTCAAATTTCCTACCCTGTGTTCCATCTTTCTTTAATAAAGTATGTGAATACTAACCAAATTTCAAAAAACAAAAGGAAGCTACTTTTTTGGTTTTGTTTTAAAAAATTTAGGTAAGATGTAGATATTTAAGTAAGAAAAAACATATGATGAAAGTAGTTGTTGTAGACTTAAATTTCAAAAACAAAAAACAAAATGGTTATCAAATGGAACTCTATTAATAAACCGATATAAAACCAAACACTCAAGCCAAGCCAAATACTCTACAAATAATGAAACCCAACATGAGGATTCTTAACAGTATCAAACAGTGAAACTTTCAAAATGCAAAAGAAGTACCGATCAACAAAACAAGGATCAATCCAAACAAACAACCCAAATACAAAATAACAAAAACGAAATTGGGGATAGTAAATGGTAAGACCAATTTACCTTGCCTTGCTCCTTCAACTTGCTGAATGTTTCGGAAAGCCCTACAGCAGGGGAGGCTGTAAGGGCAGCCATAGGAACAAATCGCTTGGATTGAAAGCCTGAAATCTTACAGGGACGATGGGGAAAGATAAGGGTAGTGGGTATCCTGTTGAATCGAAGCAGCTTCGAAGAATGGAAAGCAATGTCCATTCGAGTAAATGACGGGCGGAAAGTCGCTGAGTTTCAAATTCCAATCAAAACAGAGAGGGTTTGGTGGATTTACAAAAGGATTTCTCTCCGATTAAAGTTCAATTTAGATTACACAAAAACGTTTCAAATTCAGAAATAGAAACGAATTGAAACTTACCTTATACTGGCTGAGCAGTTCAGTTTCGATTATCAACGAGGGCTGTTACCAAAATAGGAACGGAGCTCTAATTGCGGCGCTCTCGTTTTGTCCAAAATTGAACATCGTTCTATATAAATTGAGCCTCGAGGGTTTGCGAGAAAATGAAGAGACTAATTGGCGGCAGAATACTAATTGATATGCTGAATTTTCTAAGTTCCTTTACTCTGTTTGGTTGATTCATTCGATATTTTTTTGGAAAAGGATCTTTTTATCCAAAACTTGTCACCCTCCATATCAATTTTATCCTAAATTTTCACTAATTTGTACACTCCAAATAATATATCATGAAAATTAATAAAAGAATTGATTCTTAATAAAAGAACTGATTCTTAAACAAGTGGTTATTATGGATTGTACCATCATTTAAAATTTTTTAATACCCTCAACCACTAAATCAATGGTAATTCAGCATATATCAATTTTAGCCTATACAAAGTTTGCTTGATAGGGTGAGTTTATACCAATAGAAGCATAATTCAACTACTATATGTTTTTTGTTTAGTTCAATGATGTGATATTTTGTTCATAATAAATTATTTTAATTTTTCATATCTTGAGACATAACGGTTCGTAAATCGTTTGTTTATGCATATTTGACATCTGAATTTTGTAAAACCTATTGGTTTAAGATTGTATGTAATTTTGTTTGTATTTAAGAAATTTTCTGGATTGTTCGCTGTCAAATGTTGGGCATGTACCTCACACGTATTTATGTGTGATCAACTAGTTTATAATCAAGGTTATCTCCAAATAAATATATGTGTGTATGTGTATGTATGTGTATGTATATGTATGTGTCTGTGTATGTTTGTATCTGTATATGTATGCGTATGTATGTATATGTATGTATATATATATATATATATGTATGTATATATATATGTATGTATATATATATATGTATGTGTATAATTGAATATGGCTAAAAAAAGTTTCGATTTGCATTAATTCTGTTGAGGTTTCATTGGGCCGAAATTCAACTTGGTGGCAAATTTCTAGCCTGCCGGTTCGAGAGAAGTTCGGCGTGCACCTGGCCGTCGTTTTGATTAACTGACAATTAGACTTCTCCAACGTGAATTAAGGTTCATATTTTCGCCGGAAACTTGGCCCGTGATCTACTACTTGCATAAGGAGACGGTAGATCCTCAAATCAGGCATGAGCTGCATAATGAAACTCAAATTGATTAATCCAAACCCAGATAATTGAATTGGTTCATTTTAAATTAATTGTCGTATAAACTATGACATTTATAGAGTGCTTAGTAGTCAAAAAAAAGACTTTAAAAAAATATTAAGTTCAATACATAATAACCACCTACTTATAAATTAATTTTTTATAAATTTTCTTAATATTCAAATAGTATAAGATTAGACAATATGTCAAGCGTTACCGATATTAAAAAAAATACAAAATTGAAGTACTAGCACATATTTAATATTTTCAGAGTTCTCGAAGTTATTAACCATAAAAATGTAAGTCGGTTGAGCTATTGCTCTTTTAAAGCAATGATGACAAACCTAAACTGTCGAGACCTATGGAAATCATAAACTTTCTCCAAGTCTCCGGTAGTCCAGTGTCTTGAAAAATACAATTTTCTTTTAGTTAAAGCCAAATTTAAAATTTTGAGATGCAATCATACAAGAGGGTGGAGTTTTGTTCATGAAGGTCCTCAAATTTGTCAGTGCCGGGGGGGAAGAGAATGGGAATCCAAAAAAAAAAAAAAAAAAAAAAAAAAAAAGACTTCTATGGCCAAAGAAATTAAACCAATATAACTTTTAAGCTTTGCTTTGCTTACCAAAAGGAGCAGAATCCCCATGTCTCAAAAGAATATGCAGCCTGCCTTGCCCTGCTTCCAATAAAGCTCCCTTTTAAATTTCATCACATGTATATATATATTTATTAGTTGCAAGTTAATTAAGCAAACGTGAAACAACTAGGAAGATGATCAAGTTGAGTCTTTTCATGTGAATTTGTTTGCTTTTCATCTCTATCTATGCAATGAATGTCGACATTTAACT
The DNA here is from genome assembly GCA_037833695.1 of Sechiopsis laciniata. Lineage (NCBI taxonomy): Eukaryota > Viridiplantae > Streptophyta > Magnoliopsida > Cucurbitales > Cucurbitaceae > Sechiopsis > Sechiopsis laciniata. The sequence goes on from JBBMKA010017220.1 coordinate 50,091, forward strand.
TTCTACTTGTAAATTTAAATATTTATCAACACAAACATCAACTCACGTATTTTTATGTAGAAAAAGTACTTGTAAGAACTAAAATAAATACACTCAAGATTTCAAAAAGAAAGATAAAATAAATATGAAAATTAACAAAATAGATTACAATCATGAATGAATAAAAAAAAACAAACACTTATTTAAAAGTTTCATCATTAAACTTTTCGGTTTGTATCTATGATAGCCATGAAATTAATAGTTTTGTGAACTTTTTTATTATATTTTTCTATTTGCTCAGTACGCATGATTAAATTTCACATTTTGAACTTCTACATCAATCTTGCATACTTTATACTAGTCATGTTAGCATCTCTAATAGATCTTTAATTTTTAAATTCTCTGTATATAGAGAGATACCATTGACCATACATAGATACCATAATATATAGAATACCATTAACCATAGAATGGTGGGATGTCAAGGAAATCTACAAAAAAAAAAGGTTATTTCTTAACTGGGTGTCAAGATTAAACTCAAACTCTTGGATCTCTTTGACCAGCCAGGCTCAACTCAACCAATCACTATGGTTAGATGTCTTATGTTTAAAGTCTTATTAAGCCTAAAATTATAACATAAGCCTAATAAAGAACATATTTTTAGATAAATTTGCATTGAAGTTTCAAACAAATACATATTTTTGAACGGAAGATAAATAGGATAAGGTGCTACCTTTATAAAGCTAACAAGTAAACCAACTAGCAAACAACCGAGGGAAAAAAAAAAGTACCCGATATCCATGGCTTTGCTTTTTTTCGTTTTACCTTTTGCTTTCTTCCTTTTAAGACATCCCTGAAATAGAAGCACGTCAAAGTAACACGAGTATTCAACGTTTATTTAATGAATATTTTATTTATAAACATATGAAACAAATTTGAATATCATTTCGCCCAAAAAAAGAGGTTTTGAATACCATTCCAAAAACAACACTTAAACCTCCTGCACCTGTCAATGAGGTTTTTGGTGAGATGTATCTCTCCTGGTGACAAAATTAAACACTAATGTTGAAATAAACTTTAAGCATCACTCTATCATATCTTTATAAGGTTTAAGACCACCAAATTCAATTCTAAAGTCTAAGTCAAGGACCCACAATATATATATTCTTTTCCTTTATTTTTGCAGATATGCAAGAAAAGGGATAGTATAATCAATCATAATCCTATTAAAGAAAATTAAGTTTAATTGGAGGTCAAAAAATGGAAAGAAAAAAAAAGAAAAAAAAAAGAGAGGAGAATAATCTAGTGCAGACTTCAAGATAGAACGTGAGCCGATAGCATTGTACAAAATAGCAGGATCCTCCAAACAAAACAAGTTTATCGATTCTTTAATTCCACTTGGATTCTATTTTGAGATGGTATTCTTTTGATTAATAAACTAAAAATGCATATTATTTAATTCGTTTCTACACCTTTTTCCAATATTGGATTATTTAAAAACATAATCTGTTCAAACTCAATGAAGAAAAAGAAGTCATATTCTTTAATTATGTCAGTGGGCATACCTAGAAACCAAACAACCTAACCACTCAAACTAGGAAGAGAGGAGGTTAAAAAGTAAATGTAACGGGTGACTTTTAAAAGCAACGGTGTTTTTCTTAAAAAACTAAAAGAAAATGGAGCACTAGAAGTTCATAAAATAGTAATTACAGTATATAGTTGTGGACACCATCGTCAGGAAAGAGCCTAGTAAATGTAAAACCACCCACCAACTCCTAGTACTTTTTATTTTTACCTTTTCTGGCTATGCCACCCAAATTCTGCAAAAGTTCTGTTTCTTAGCCCCACCACACCCACCTTCCCTTTCTTGTTTGCTTCCACAAAAATGGTGTAAGATTCTTAAAACCATGGGGAGAGGGAAGGAAGTATGGAGTTCAAGGCCCACATGCTGAACAGTGTGGATTCTACCCCATATTCAGGAACAACCAACCTCAGATTTATCATTAATTATACAGCTTCCTAAGGAAAAAAAAACATATCAAAACCATACCCCCCAAAATCATAAACTTCAGAACAGCAGAAAACTATTTTCTAAATTGAACCTAATTTGGTTCTCCCTGCTCTGAACCATTGTATATATGTGCACAGATTTCAAAAAATGGCTAATAATTTTAACACCTACAGCCAAGGCAAATTGAATTCAAAATCAACAATACTGTATAAATCATTAATGTTAATGAACTACTAATAAAATATTATAGACGGTAGAAATTCTAGAGAAATGAAGTGTATGTGGTCTCATAAATCAGGACCTGGAATCATCATTATATCACACTATATTCCCGTTGCAGAAGGATGGAAAGAATATGGATATGGGCAGAGGCAGAGGCGCCATCTTTATCATAAAAGGGAAAGAAGAAGAATTATTAACTTACCTCACGGTGCTCGAGGCAACAATACTTTGTGTAATCTTCTTCAATCCTCAAATCTGTTCCTACCATCCTAAAGAACAAAACAAACATTTTCAGTGGTGGAATAGCAAAACACTATTCTCTGAAAAGAAAATCATTGAAGAAAAACTGCATGAGGTGCTTCTTTTACCTTAGTTGCTTGAAACTGAACCTTCAATAAAGATCTAAACAGAAACCTGATGACCTGCCAAAGGGGATTTAAGGGTTGAAGAAAAGACACAAACTTGATAATTGTCAACTATTTATGTTTCAAATTTTATTGATACCAGTAATATCCAAACCCAGACCCTTACACAAAAACCAGAAGGGGATTTAAAGGTTAACAACACAGTCACCATAGGTAGAGGTTGTACATAGCTATTTTGTTTACACTGCAGTCAAAAGCTCACAAAAAGGAGAAAAAAGAAACAAAACCAAAAATTTCATGGCTAGTCTTCAATAACCGATGCCAAACCAGTAACAATCTTAAGATTTCTAGCCCCAACCGATGAGCTTTTTAGCTTAAGCTCCGGAGGTTTCCACTCTTTTACAACAGCAACAGTCTCAACCTCTCCCAATTCATTACGATCCATCGATTTCTCAGCTTCCTGAATTTGAGTTACAACGATTTGGAAGTTTTCAACAGGATCCTTTAGCTCAGAATTAGGACCCGAAATCGACAACGATGATGCACGAATATGAGGAGAAAGCCATTTCGCTTTGACATACTCAGCTTTTCTCCATGGAGGAACAGGCATCCCCTTCTTCTTTAAGCTCTGCTTTGCAGCCTCTGATACTAAGGATACAATCCGCTGAAGCCGACAGGCCTTGCCGACGAAGATATGAGGAACGAGTTGGAGGATCGATTTGTAGGTTTTAGTTGACCGCGCAATTTCGAACTCCGATCGGAAATCAATGTCTATCAATAAGCGTTCTCCTTCAATAATCACATCAACGTATTCATAATCTCCTAATAAATCAGAAAAACGAAATTCCATCAACAACAATCAGAAACAATCGGAGTTCTGTAACCTAATGAAATTCAAACTTAGATAGAAGAATTGGCGGTCCGGTTCAACTACCCTAGGTTTTTTCTTGAATAACAAAATCTTAGGATGAAGGAGAAACTGATGAGTAAACCGCTCGAATTCAAATTCAAAAACCTAAAAAATTTCACAAAATCAACAAGAACCGTAAGTACGAGATATACCGGCCGGATATGAGAGGGATTTTTCCCAGTGAGATTTGCAGATGGAAGCGTCGTATCCAAGAGCCATCAATCCATCAGTAACAATCTGCCTTGCTAAATCGTCTTTACGCTGGCAGACCTTGTTCTTCTCTACGATCCTCGCCGTATCCGCTAATATATTTCTCTCATGAACACTCGTACAAGGAATTAAGCTCTGTTCGAATATGAAAATGCTACTCAGAAGGATCGAAACAAGAAACATACATCATATAGCGCAAAATAAAGAAACGGAAATCCATAATTTCTAAATTAAAGTTAAAAATGATCGGTTATACCTTGAGAAGTTCCCAAGCCTCGCCACCGGAAGAAAAGTTGGAATCGCCGGAACCGGTAAGTGTATCAAATTCCTCGTCGGAGCTGTCCGTGTAGTTTCCATTGAAGCAGTTGCAGCGACGCCGACCGCACCTAGAAGCGGGGAATTGTTTCTCATTGTTGTCCTCTAAGAAATTCTGGACCATATTCGCCAAGCATATAGAGCTAGGCTCTAACTCGGAGAATCCGTCGGAGATTTCCTTGTTAACTTTCAATTCTTCCCCCTTCTCTGCAGAATTTCTCAGTACGTTCGAGAACTGTCTCTCGAACAGTCGCTTCAATTTCGACTTCACCACTGGCTTCACCAGCTCGAACCGAGCTGCTTCTTCGGCTGGATCAAAATCGATTGGCTGGATCTTCATTTGAAAAGGCATGTTGAGATCAATAAGCTCTCGTGAACGAATTCAAGAACCTTCACAGATATTCAGATCATAACAGCTACAATCTTCATCTTTCTCCAAATTGAAGTTCGTGTTCTTCAATTCCTTCAGTTTGTTCAGGATTTGACAACGGAAATCTGTGTTTACAGAAATGTGAGTTCCACAGCCTAGAGTTCGATTACAATCGTCATCTCTGAGGCGTATCTCATTACGGATATCAGGAAATAAAACCGACACACAAATCAAGAGTTTTGCCCCTAAAATTAAACGTACACAGACGAATTTGAGATAATCTAAAATTCAGAAGCCTTATCCCTACTTATTATATTGTAGTTTTTTCATAATTTTCTAAACAGAAAATGGAATAACTTCGAAACTCAGCCAAGTAAAGTCGCTTTCGTTTGGGGAAACCAGATACGGTCAGAGTGCACTAACCGTATCTGCAACGCAACAAAACGTTAGAAACTCCATAATTTCCGGCAAGTAACAAAATCTCCGGCGAGGAGCAACGGTCGCCGGACAAGGCAAACGTTTAATGAACTCGGTTTTCTGTACGCTCTCGGCTTTCTTTCAGTCCAAAATGGAATAGAACTGAAAGCGCTTGAGGACGGCAAAATTTATAGTACCACGGGATTTCTAGTCATCACCTTTTTTTTTTAGATTTCGGTGGCTTACCACATTACCAAAAAAAGAAAGAAAGAAAATAATAACATAAATATTCATCTATTTACAAATACAAAATTAATACAACTTTAATAATAATAATAATAGTTTTTTAAAAAATTATGCTACCTTGTTAGGATTGCAATTTTGAGAACGAGATTACTTCAACTACATTAATATATATTTGAGGATTTCTCAATTTAATTATTGTATTTTTTTATTTTAAAATGTTTTTTTTTTAATTCAAAGATGGAGTTCGTAACTTTAATGTTGAACTCGAATTTTATCAAATAATTAAACCATCGTGCAATCTTTAAGTTAAAATATTTAATTTAACTTATAATACTTTCAATCTAGAATTAATTTTTATGATAAATTTAAAATTAATTTGGTTGAAGTAAAAAGAAGGAGCAATAGTGAAAAGATTTATTATTTGAATTACTCAATCTATAGGCAAGCATGAGTTGGATTGTATTGAATTGGATTGAACATAAATTTTTTGACCAATTCGAAATCGTGGGTTAGTCACTTTTTTTAATACAATCCAACTCAATTATTATATTTTGAAGTTTGGTTAGGTCATGAGATTCATTGTTGCACGTATAAATATTTTTCATCAAATTATTCATATACTATACATAAACAAAATACAATTTTCAATCAATATCACTACAATATAATGAAATAGATATAAATGTTAAAAATTTAAAATATCCAATCAAAACTGATCCGCCATTAATTATAATTCATGGCTCATATACAAGATTTTAACTATAGAGCATAATAGCAACTACATTTGATTTTGATAATCTAAATAAATAATTAAAACCAACAAAATATATAATCTATTTCAACTTTCATAAAATAGATAGATAATTAAAATTAACAAATATAATATGGTTGTAAAATAAATAGATAAATAAAACTAACAAAAATATTATGGAGAATAAAAAAGCTAAAAATAAGATTGAAATAAGATAAATATACATATATACAATTATGGTAGAGGTATTTCTAAGAAAAACATTGTGTTATAGATAAAATAAAAAATAAAATTTTTTTAAAAAATCAATTGTAAATTAAGGGTTATATAAGCTAGTTCGATTAATCAAAAAAAAATTTAATTCAACCAAATAACTAACTCAAATTCACGAACATTTATTTGTTGCATTGATTTAGATTATTCAATTTGATAGATTATTTGAACACAATTACCTTCATTTACTATTATTGCTGAATTAAATGATGATAGCCATTTCTGTATAATATAAACATATTATAATAATTGATTCTAAAAAATATATATTATAACAATTTATAGAGAGACTTTTTTTAGATTCCACCGCGTAAATCAAATTTAAACAAGGACTAAAATTAGTTATTAAAAGTTAAATAGTTAAAATATAACAAAAAATTTAAAATATATACACAAATGTTTTTAAAAAATAAATAATATTGGTAAATCCAAAAATATAATGTGAGTAAGAAAAATGTTACGCAAGGAACCACGTGTTGGCCACTCGTCGATTCGCGGCATTTGCAGTTTGCCTCCACGGACCACGTTATGTTTAGAAGGCGATGACACTCGGCAACAAGCGGTATGCCGAAAATACCCTCGAAAAGAATTCGAATTACGAGTTTGTCATCCGCCCTCATACACGGAGGCGTTCACAACCGCCACATGATCGTGTGGCGTGTGCGAAGGGCGGGCAGCTAAAGAAAACCAACCAACCCAGTCCGGTGAAATTCTCGTGTTTCTTTTTTTTAATGATAATTATTATATTTTTAAATATGTGATAAAACGCAAATGCACACGGAAAATTAGTTATCATACTCCCGTTTGTTCACTTAATATATATATATTTATATTTATTTATTTATTTATTTATTATTATTATTATTATTATTTTTTTTTTTTTTATCGTTCTTTAATGTTAGTGGATTGTATTATTTTTTAGTGGAAAAGAATGTTAACAAAAACATATGAAAAATAATATAGAAAAATAGGATTATTTTTTCCGAATGCACGAACACTTCCAAATTTTGTATGCCCCACATTATCCAATTAATTGTTGGGTTTTTATGTATTTTTTCGAAAATTTAATAAAGTTATAATAAACCAATGGATGATAACATTATTTATGAGAAAGTATATTGATTTTTTTTTTCTTTTCAGATTTGTAGCGTGTTAGTAGAATTTCGCTTGATATTACAATATATATACTTCAATTGTTGCATTATTTATCGAATGGATGGTAGCGTGATTGGTTATCTATTTTGGTGTTAATCTATTTTCATTCCACGGTTACGGATTCGATTCCTATAATCGATATTTGTAATCTCTTTCTCCCAACTTGTTCTAAAAAAAAAACATTATTTAACTAATGGTTTGCAAAATTTAAACGGATTCGAATTCATGACTACATTGATGTGGGCAGTTGGCAATGTTATTGGGAAGTTGAGTCTACATTTGCATTGATATATATATATTAGTTTACTTTTGTTATTTGTTTTTGAAATTTAAGGTTATTTTTATTCAAATTTCCTACTACGTGTTCCATATTTTCTACGATGTATCCATCTTTTTTTAAGAAACTATGTGAATGCTAACCAAATTTCAAAAACAAATACAAGCTTTTCGAAATTACTTTTTTTTTTTCAAATTTTGGTTTGGTTTTAAAAATATGGGTAAGATGTAGGTATCTAAATAAAAAAAAAGAAAAACATAATAAAGTAGTTGTTGTATGCTTAAATTTTAAAAATAAGAAACAAAATAGATATCAAACCGGATTTTAATGATAATGAAATGATTGTGGTAGTGGGTCCCATGGATGAACATTAGCTATGAGGGTAATGAAGGTTAGGGAAAAAATGGGAGCCTTTATATGTTTGGAATTGGGCCAAGGGATTAAGTGAAACGGTTAAACGATGTCGTATGAAAAGTGCAAAACGACGTTTTTTTGAGGTAACCATCAATCATCTCATCGTCGCCTGATTGCCTCTACGATTGCCACGTGTTGTTCATGATCTTGTAAACCATCAAATTTCAACCACCATGATTCATGATTATTTTCATACGAGTGCAATGAATAATGTTTAGATTTTCCATTTTTAAAAAAAATCTACGTATATATTTGTTTGGTTATACACATTTATGTTGGTGTTACTCATTTTTTTTTCGTTAGTACTTAATTTAAAGAACGGTTATAAGGTGTGGCCTAATTTTGATACTATATAAAACAGTTTAAAGAAATTCCGAAAAAAGTCGTTAATGTATGCCCCACATTTCTTCTTAGAGAAATATTTACATAATGTCCGGACATAATATATAAAATAATGCTCACTTATATGGTCCAATATGAGCCACAATCTATTTTTGTTTATTTTATTTTTTTATCTTTTAAATTTAAAATCAAATAGATTGTGGCTCATATTGAGCCACATAGGTGGGCATTATTTTATATATAATGTCCGGGCATGATGAAAATATTTCTCTTTCTTCTTATTGCACAGGTCATCCATACAAAATCATAATTTAGGACTGTTTAAAAAAAAAATTATACCGAATGAGTCGGTAGCGTAATTGGTTATCTGGTTTGGTGATAATCTATTTCCACTCCATTATCATAGATTCGATTCCTAGAATCTCAACCTTTTAAATATTATAAGGGTTTTCTTATTTTTCTTGTGTATCAATGAGTACTGAGTTCTATAGTTGATCAAAATTATAAAATTCATTTTTGCTTATCATGTCTGTTTCTAACTTTCTACTTTTTGTTTGGCCTCAATCCACACATCCTTAGATCTAAAATGGACATGTGATTTTTTATTTTTGCATACCAATATAACATAAGAGATTATATTATCAAAACGTAAACTCTAACCATTTTTTTGAGTTTATATAATTAGGAGTCTAAGAATTAAATCGACATTTCTTAGCTATATAAACAAAATACATACATCTACTTTTTAATGTAATGTGTATGTACTAACAATCTTACTACCGAGTTTAACAACTAATTTTAAATATAACATATTCCTTATCTATATTAAAATATTTCTTTAAACTTTTGGATGAATATTAACTTAATATAAAATTAAAGATATCTTACGAAAAATGCAAGTATATAACTTAGAACATAATTGGGGGGAAAAAAAAGTAGAATAAGCAAAGTATTTCTTTAGCTTCTTTCTCTTATTTTTCTTTTGCAATAATTTCCATTTGCTTTCCTTAGTCAAATATAGAACCGAATATAAGAAAGTTAGTGATGTACGATCACTTCCCATATTTCTTTTAAACCAAACATGATGTCACACGTGTCCCTCTCACTTTTTAATAACCAAACATAAACCATAAAGTTGGCCATTTATTTCTTGGAGTAAAAAATTTAATTTAAGCAAATGCAAAAAAACCTTATTCTATAAATAACAGTAGAAGTATTTGATACTCCATCCTTTTGCTTCTTTCTCGAGAAAATCTAGAAAGTAAAGAAAAAGATTCCAACTATTTTTTTTAGGTTAAAGAACTCTTTATACTTTGACGCTTTGCTTCATTTTCTTTTCCTATATTGTCATTTGTTTAACTTATATCTTCCATAAAAAAAAAGTTACACATTCCACTTCTCTCACTTTTAATTATTGTTGTATTAAAAAATTAGTATAATTTTTATATATTTAAAAATACGTTCTCAAAATTGATCAAGATAAATAAATAGAAATCTTCTTTTTTTTAATAAAAAAGAGTAATAACTCTACAACATTAGTATTTTTCGTCATGGTTATGATCATTTCACCCTAAATTATTGTATAATAATAATAATAATAATAATAACTAATTACTTTTTGCAAACCATAATCAAAGTATCTAAATTATTATTGAATTTTGAGAATACCCAGACTAAATTTAAATATTTAAAAATATAAAAGATTAAAATATGATCCATCCAAATTATTTGAATCAATATAGTAGTTTAATACTTATTTCCTTTTTTGAAGTCAAGTGCCTTCTCTTTTGCAGTTAAGGTTGTGCATTATTAAATTAATAGAACATTGCCTTTAAAAATGGCACATCTCTACATAAAAGTATATAATTATAATATTTATTTATTTTGATGTCATAATATTTAAACTTTAATCTTACATTGTTTCACAAACAAAGTAAGATATATACCGACCCAAAGTATGTATACCTAGTAAGTATGTTTGTATACCTGAACTTTGCATAAAATTAATGTTGATTTTTGTTTAAATTTTGTGCTACATTTGAAACAATTTCTTTATAATGACATCATATGATTTATATATTTTTTCTCAATCCAAGAATTTTTCAATTGTTTGTACTAAGTTACAAGTTTGAAAACTATGTAACTCATAAATCATGGTAGTTTAAATATGGCATAGTTATTTCAAAAGCCACCTCAAAATTAAACTTCAAGATCTGTTAGCTCGTTTTTTGAAATTCTAATTTCATTATTTAGCTACTAACATTGAAATCATTAGAGAAAAGAAAATGCTCAAACCAACTCTAAACTAGACCTGTCTTTAGAGTAAAAATCCTTACCATTTATAAAATCATTACAATAAAATCTAAAATTTTTACCCTATAAATTTGTAGTGTTTCTTAATTTGATAACAACAATTCGATATATTAACTTGATTAATGATTATATGAACAAAATAGGTCAATCAAAGGTTTGAACGAAACAATTATTGTACTTCATGAAGGGTTTATACAAAATACTTAAAGAGTTTAATCTTATATCCGACAAGCTTTAAGGAGTTAAGATTGATTAAATTTAAAATTAAAAAAATGTGATATAAAATCTATAATTTAGAAGTTGTTTTTTATACAATTTTTTCTTCAAATGATTTTTATATGAATAACATTTTTATTTACGACTTGTTTCTCCCTTTTAACCACCAAGCAATGCAAAAATGGTACGTTTGTCTAATTGTTTTTTTTTTCAAAACAATAAATGAGCTAGTTATTTCTGTGCATATATATGGGTATATGATTGGAATAAAGGATAGAAAAAAAGACCTTTTTTTTTTTTTTTTTTTTTTTTTTGATATGGAAAAAGAGACATTTTGTGTACAAAATGATGGATGCATATATAGGGAAGTTAAATGAAATTCATATCCATTCAAGCTAAGCATGTAATGGGTTTTGGGTCATGTTTTTCGGTGCTATTATTTTCTTCATAATTGTTACGTTGAAAGTGGGTACTTTAGAGAATAAGAATCCCTTGTTTGAAAACCTGTCCATACAATAAAAGAAAACAAATGTTAAATTATAGGTTCAGCACTAAAATTTATGTTTATTTGATCCATAAACTTTAAAAAATTGATTAATTGACCGTTACTAAACTTTCAATTTTTTATATATTTTGTTTCCAAACTTTAAAATATATAATACATATTTTAAATTTGTACTCCAATATCAAACCCTTACATTATTAATTGAAAAATTGTATTTGATATATTATTCTCACAAATTAATTATAAAGGTAGTCAGATTTAAATTATTTACCTCCATAATCATTGATAAATTTTAATATTCTATTATAAATATTCATTAGTACTAATATGATGTATTATATACACTCATTAATACCAATCTTATAAGAAAGTAATGTTTATTAATATCAATTATTTTTTAAAAATTAATCATATTTACAATTATTTTCTAGATTTCTCTAGTTTTGCAAGTTCCCTTATTAATTTTGTTGCTAAAAGGCCATTGATCTCTTCAACATGTTTTGAAATACATAAATGTATTAATCATTAAAAGTTGATCTAGTTGTCAAGGGAGTTAAAAAAAATGACTAGCTCAATCATTAGTGATCAAGTACTTAAAATTTAATTTCTTATAAATTTCTTTGACATCTAAATATTATAGGGTTAAACGTGTTTTATGAAAATATTGAGTTACACGTAAACTTTTTTGAACATTCATGAATTAAAAAAAAAAAAAAAAAACATAAACGTGTTAGACAAATTATAGTTTATGTTTTGTTAAACATAAATTCAAATAAGTTAATTTAAAATTTTCAAATATGTCAATGAGCTATTAAATTCAAAATATATCATTTTTAAAGTTAAAAATGTATTAGAAACGTTGAGTACACTTATTAGACAGAATCAAAAGTTCACGACGAACTTGTAATTTAAATCAAAATAAAAGTAAGACCCATAATTTCAACGTATCTTTTTACCATGACTACTTTTTAACCTTCTCTTTATTGGTAATTTGTAAATTTCTTTTTAAAGCTTTAATTCCTTATTTCCCGTCTAAGGGTTGCCTTTTCCCCCACTTTAGGTGTTATTTTTTGACATTGGCAAAGTAAGATATTAGCTTGCTATTGAATATTATTCAAGGTCCCATATTGATGATGGTTTTTTTTCTTTTTCTTTTTTCTTTGTGAACTTGACATAAAATAATCGCAAAAATGAACTATATAGTGATTATTTACCTACTTTCTTCTAAGCTAATTATTATTATTGAGTATTTCTTTATCTATTAGATGGAAATCTCTCTTTAATTATCTTTTATGTGTCTAATAAAAAGATGATTGTGTCTACCTATAATACACTAGACAAAATAAAGATTGAAAGTATCTCAATCAAATGCATATATTTTTATTTGAGTATGCAAAAATTCAAATCACTTTAGAACACATTCTTTTAGAAAATATGTACAAGATAAATTTAGATCATGACAATTTAAAAAATAAAACAAATAAATAGATATAGCAATAATGCATGCATCATTTCTTATCTCACATGTTTCGACCATTATAAATATAATTTTTTTTTAAATCGATCCTATAATTATTAGTTTGTTTTAAGGGCTACTTTTGTTGGTAGAAGTTTGAAAACCTAACAATATACTAATATTTAAAAGTTTCATATGTGAAATATATCAGAGAGGTTAATTATATAATATTTTTATTGTCTTTCAAGTTTAGGTTTAGAAAGGTAAGCAAGTACCACAAGTATATCAATTTTTTATTTTCTTCGTGACTCAAGTTTATCGAATTAAACTTATATTGATGAAATTTATAATTTATTATTGGAAATGAGAATTAATGTGGGCTCCATTGAGCGATCGGAAGCCACGTATGTCAAACTGGGCCCACGATCATTTTTAAGTTCACTTGATGGTGAGCCTAAAGAAACTCATGGATATGGGTTTTTTGGTTGGGAAACATATTAGGCCCACATTCATAACTTCACTTTGAGTTATTTTACATTAGTGCCCCTATATGATAGTTTATTGTCAAAGTTACCGTTTTTTTACTTCTGGTATTTCCATTTTCTGCCCTGGTTTTCTCACAAACGTAGAAAACAATAAAAGAAGTTGAATCACAAATTTAACCCACTTTCCCAAGAAAATATAAGTTTAGTTTAGTTTTTGTTTTTTTTTTCTTTTAACTGTGGAATTGAACTTATGAAATCTCAAAGTTGATAATACAATTTTAATGTGTCATCACATTCATTTTGAGAATTAACGTATTATTTTTTAAATCATTAAAAAATTAAGAATTTATTGAGATTACTAACTTAATAATAGTTCGTTTGATTAAAATATATATTACAAATACAATGTTAATGTGTCATCACAACTCCAAATAATGATGAATTGAAAGAAAAATAAAGGTTGCCTTCCCAACTAAAAGTGTGGATATGAGTGAGAGCTAATTTAATAAACAAGACAATTTCAAAATCTAAAGAAACTAAAGATCTTAATCAATTGGATTGATTTATTACTTTCACTTTGGAGTTTAAAGATGTAATTCTTTACCAACTTTGATTTTCTTACTTTTACTTTGAAATTAAATATCTAATTATTTCTAAACAAAGTGTTACAACTTTAGTACAAGAGAAGATTGTCTTCATTGAGGTTGAAACCTTTCATTATCACCATCTCAAAAAAAAAAAAAAAAAAAAAAGCTTCATTATCACATACTTCAAAATTCAAATACGATCAGTATAAATTTTATTTAAAAAAAAAAAAATTACAAAGGTTAACGAACCTTGCAAGTCACAAAAGCATTTAATTTTTATTGACTCATTAAAAGTAAAATTGAATTATGTATAAAAAAAAATATTTGTTCCATGTAAAAAATAAATAATTAAACGAATACCTACCAAATCAAGATATTAAATACTTTTTCATTTAATAAAAATATGACATGAGACAAGTTGTTGAGACATAGCAAACAAAATTGTATATATAATGATATTAAAGATGTC